>SCLH01000062.1:14975-92676 GCA_004367855.1 Oikopleura vanhoeffeni | reverse complement strand
AAAAAAATTGCGTAGGCGGAACACTTTATAACCTGAAAATATTTTGGCCAATACTTATGAATACTTAATTTTATTTTTTCATTTTATGCAGAATTCACAAAGCTTTCAAGTGCGCATAGTGAGAACCATGCGGAAGACTGCGGAAAAATTGCAAATGCCGATTTAATATTTTGACCGTCATTTTCCCTGGCCAAAATGCCAAAAAAACTAAGAAAAAAAATTTCATATTATTTCTTCGTAGTTTTCTGTCCAGATATTTTTTTCCGTTTTGGTCTCATTATTTTAATTTAAAAATTAGAATTTGACCGCTGCGCACCCTAGTCATGCGGCATGAGGCACGATTAATTTTGTAAGGCACATGAATCATGTGACATGTCACATGTCATAAAGCCGTCAAATACTTTTCCATACGCATTTTAAAATTTGTATTTAAAATGTTTGAACGTTTTATTTGTAAATGTTTTTTATAACGACCGTTGTTATTCAAACCGTAACAATAAAGTTTTATATATGCACAAAATCCGACTAAGTGCTAAGAATGAAGGTTTAAAACTCATTTTCTGACCACCAGATAGGCGAAAGTTCAATTATTATCCATACTTTGAGTTGGGAACCGAGAAGATTCTAATGTTTATATCAGGATGAAACTCAAGGGAGCTGCTGAAATTGGCATGAATGCAATAATTCATAAACTTCCAAGGTCAGAGTTTAACACATATTTTTACCAAGTTTCATTTCAAATTAAAAATCAGTGCTTGCGAATCGGTGCATACGTCCATGGACCGCGGTGGTCCACTTTAGTCAGAATCGTAAATGGCCCTTAAACTTTCTTCGAATTGGCTGAAATTTTGGCTGTGACTTCTTAATCAAAAATAAATCGATTTGAGTCTATTTTAAATTTCTCATTTCCAGGCTTCTGTTTGGCCTATTTTTTCAACACTTTCCGTTAATGTATGAATTAAGCCACCTGTACCAAAATGTTTGTCTCGCTGTGGCAAATCGAATGGTAAGTGAAAAATTATAAAAATAATTAGTTTGGCTGTTCTTCTTGTTGAAACAAGAATGGAAAATTTAAAAATTTTGGGTGAGTCTGAAGTAAACAATTCTCTAACAAAGTTATAATTTATTGCCACCTGACCAATCTAGAATTGGTTACTTTCAACTCAAATCTTAAAAACATACATTACAAATTAATAATTTGAAATTAGCCAAAAATTAAAATTGATTTCCGGTTTAACCGGAAACAACTGGTTCCTTTTTTTAAGTAGCTCCAAACGGATTCTTTAGTCAAGCGAAATAGTCAATCGCACATACGATATTACTGAAATTTTTGGTAAGGGAATAACTTTTTTATTTTACGTTGCGCTGCATGAAACTTACAGGGAAGGGTCCAAAAAATCAAGGTATTCAAAAATAATGTCAAAAATAAAATCTGACACCGTTGAGGGTGTCATATTACATGGTATTGCTATCTTTAGATTTTTCGAGTAAAATTCTGCCAAAACATGGACATCTGTACAGTTTGACCTCAGAAATTCAAATAAAATGTCAAAAATAAAATCTGACACTGTTGAGGGTGTCATATTACATGATTCTGCTATCTTTGGATTGTATGAGTGAAATTCGGCCAAAACATGGGCACCAGTAGAGTTTGACCTCAAGAATTGAATAAAATTATCAAAAATTAAATATGACACCGATGAGGGGTCATATTTAAGGTGTCCATCATTAATATCGACTAATAGAAATAACGCGTGGATTGTTCTGAAATTTCTTAGAAGTTCATAATATGTGGGAAAATGGAAAAAATATGAAAAAAAAATTTTGGTCGTCACGTGATCAAAATATAGCGATTTTTCGTTTTTCAGTATTAAATTATTATAAAACAAATGCCAAATTGGTAGTCTTTGGGCAACGGCAGTTACTAATGAAATTAAGACAAATTAAAAAAACGTAAAAGTAAGAGAAAAGGGATGCTCGTTTGATCGGAAAAAAATTATTTTAATATCAAATTAACCGCCTTGTTGAACTGAGTTATGTACAGTTTTTTGGTACATATATCTCAAATAGATGGTGTCAAATTACACTTTTTAATGTTTTTTTCAGAGTATTTTTTAACAACTGGAAAATAAAAAAATTTTCGAAAAAATTTTTTCAATTTTTTTTAAATTATCTGAAACGCCTGCAATAAAATTTATTTATTATTTTATTTATTATATTTTTAAATTTACTGGTAAACTCCATTGAAAAAGTCTGATTTTCTCTAATTTTGCGTCGACACCCCCTTTGGAGATTGTGCGTGCTTCCAGCAATGTGATGAGGAGAAATAAGCCTTTTTTAAAACTCAAATATTTTTTGTGAGAATTAAGTGGACATCTATGTTTTCAATTGCACATTGTAGTTCGTAACCTTGAAATGTATAAAATTGATAAATTTCTAGAAAATATTTAAAAACCAACTGCTAAATTCATAAAACCTAATTGCTGCTTTTTCTCTTCATTGAAGTTTAAATTACATAATGCCGATATTATTTGTCAGAAAAACATTCTCTACAATGTAGCCTGAGAAATTTTTTTAAATTCATCTTAATTCGCCGAGAATTTATTTTGAAAATGCATTGCTATACATGTAGTTAAATAAAGGCAAAATGTACATTATTTTACAAAAAAGAGTTTAACTCACGAACATGCGATTTCTTTTCTCTTTTTCATAAATCATTCTCGATTATCTTAGTAAAATTAAAGCCTGACAAAATTGTCATATTTTTTTTCAGATTTCTCGCAATCACTATTTTATGCTGATTTAATGCGCGCCATTATTACATTGACTAGGCTGACAATTGAAATATTGAAAAAGGAGCAAAAATCTTAACAATAATAATATTAAAATAATTTCATTTAGTGTAACTTTTTCCTGTGATTCTTATTCTTTGTAATTCGAGACTATCCTATGTCTAGAATTGTAAATAAATTGATTATTTTTGCAAGCAAATCCGATATTCTAGAACTAGTTATTCGATAGTAAAAATTATTGCCAAATTTCCTTATTTATTCTAGTATAAATTTCCTTCTATTTGTCTGTAACTTTCAAAGTTTTATCCCGTACGCTATTTTGTTACATTAGGTTCACTCTTAATTAATCTGAGAAAAAAAATAAAAAAATTAATTTCGAATAAATAAAATTTCCAAATGGTTTTCTTAGATTCCTGAAAATCGACTACCCACACCGTGGATTATATCTCGGGAACCATATATGTAGATATAAATTTTGCTGCATTCAAAATTTTGTTTAAAAGGTTGCTTAAAAATTGAAAAAATTTAAATTTTGACCGAAAAAAAAACTCATTAAAATTGGCAAAATGTTTTTTTTCTAATATTTTTTTTCAAATAATTGACTGAATCTCGCGATTTTAGACATCGGATTGACTAATTTTTTTTGTCACTTTCAATTTTTAATGCTGATACTTATAAAAATGAAAATTTTTGATTTTTCAAAATAATTTGCAAACCTAAGAAAAAAACATATTTTTTGCCAAATTTTGAGGTAACCCAACTTTGACTGCGCAATAAACCATAACTATAAAAGATAGCAAAATATGAGCGCATAAAAAAACATGAACTCGCAATTTTTAAGAAAGTGCTTTTTTCGCGAAAAAATTTGCTCACGGTGCTCCAAATGAAATTAAAACTAGCGCTCAGGGTACCAAAAACAGCCATTTGAGACTTTATCAGTGATTGCAGCCAATTAAAGGAAAAAAATATAATCTGAGCGCATAAACGAATTTTTTTACTAACAAATTTCAGTATGCTCACAAAATTTGAAAATTATGTAATACATCGCTAAATAAAATTGAACAGATAAAAGTCGAAAAATGATTTTTGGACCGGTACAATCATTCACAAAAAACTTTTTGTCTGTCTTTTTCGAAAAATTCAGAAAAATATCTCCTGGGTCTCAGAACATGAACTCAAGCATTCTTTTATTAAGCTCAGACAAACGATTGGATCACTAAATGGCGTGGAGGTAACTCCATGAAATTTTCCAGATTATTTTTTAAAATGTTTTTCTTGAAAATACGGACAAAAATACGTTGATAAGAGGTCTTTTTTATTTTCATTTGTCAAAAAAAATAGTTTTATCGCGACTAGTAAATTTTTAATCACGATTTTGTCGAAATTTAGGAATTTCTGAGAATTTGAATCGCGTTCCAAAAAGACGAAGATACAAAATGCAAATTGTCGAACTTTGGGGTTTTGCGCGTATCCTTAAGGATCGTATACATACCAGTTTAGGTTTTCTGCCGTCAAAATCCAGGGGAGGAGTAGTATTTCCCCGAGGCACTCAAAATAAGTCAAAAAACAGTTTTGCTCTTTAAAGCTCCGGATGAAATTTTTTTGAGTAAAACTAACTTGGGTTCTGCCCACGTTCTCTGTGGTTCAATAAAATGCTATAAAGTATTCTTATCTTCAAAACTCAGGGGAGAGTAGGCTTTGAAGTGAAAAAATAGTGCCACTTTTGAAAGTCGTTCCTGATGCGGTCGGCCAATCAGAGGCCCGTCGATTTGTTTTGTGAAAGCAAGATTAATGTTCAATTATCCCTAAACTGAAGTACATATGTTCGTGCTGTTCTTCTAGATACTTCATTGAGGCGACGCTGAACCCTGTTTTGGCCTTAAAATGCGACCAGTACTCCCTTAAGGGGGTGCCAAAAACCCAAGGCAGACTGCTTCATTTATAACTTACAAAATAATAAGTCAGTATATTTTTTTATGCTTATAATAGTTAGCTGAACCGATATAAATATTTTTCAGCTTATAAAAATTATTTTTATTTATTTTAGGGAAAGAATTGAGTTCGAGTTTTCATTTTTGAAATCGTAAAAATTTCAAACTATCATGAAAATTTTCCGCATTTTTCGTCCAAAATTTTTTGTTTTGTTCATTTAAATTTGTGGGTAAAAACCAGAAAAATAGCCACTTTAACTGTTTTCATGGATTCCTACATATTTTCTGACCGCTGTTTGAAAAATCATAGAATTTCTGTCTGAAGTTTATTAATATCGTCTTCAGAGACAATTTTCAAGTCAGGTTGAGTTGGAAAAGGATGTACAGTGAAAAGTGGTTTTTAATATTTTCACAGATAATTAGTTATGTTGAGAAATTAAAAATATAAACATTCCTAAGAATGAACACTCTTATTGTAGATAAAAATAAATAAAAAGATTTTTCACTTTTTTTGCTTTGATATATCGCTCTGAAAAAATATACCAATCTGCAGGACTTATGGCACCCCCTAATATACCATCAAAGTAATGTTTCATAATCCAGACAACTTTTGTGACTACAAAATTTTTGAATTATTGATTTTTTTTTTAATTTTGAGTTCGAATTTAACTTTTCCGAAGGCCGAGAAAAGGGGATTTTTCGTTTTTTATTTATGTTAGTTGAAAAACAAGCCCCAAATCGGCTAAAAGGTGATTTTATGTTTTAAATTTGTCAAAAAATGAGCCCCAAATCGGCCGAAGGCCGATAAAAGGAGATTTTATGTTTAAATTTAAATTTGTTGGAAAATGAGCCACAAATCGGCCGAATGCCGATAAAAGGAGATTTTATGTTTTAAATTTAAATTTGTTGGAAAATGAGCCACAAATCGGCCGAAGGCCGAGAAAAGGGGATTTTTCGTTTTTTATTTATATAAGTTGAAAAATGAGCCCATAATCGGCCGAAGGCCGATAAAAGGAGATTTTATGTTTTTTTATTTATATTAGTTGAAAAATAAGCCCCGAATCGGCTCAAAGGGGATTTTATGTTTTAAATTTGTTAATAAATGAGCTCCAAATCGGCCGAAGGCCGATAAAAGGGGATTTTATGTTTAAAATTTAAATTTGTTAAAAATAAGCCCAAAATCGTTTTTATATTTTTAAATTTTGAATTTGAAATGAAAAGTTTAACATTAAAGTTTAATTGAGCAATTTGATAAAAAATTTCAAAATTTGAGAAAAATTATTTAATTTTGAAACAAAATTTTCAAATTTTATAAAAAACTTGATAATTTTTTTCCAAAATTGGATTTTTTTTAAATCCATATTCTAAAATTTTTTCCAAATTCGAAAACTTTCTTCAAATTTATATTTTTTCGCAAAAAAAAAACAACTTTTGAGAAAATTGTAAAATTTTAAGAAAATTGAAAAATTTGTGAGAAAATTGTCAAATTTCAAACAAAAAAAAAATTAAGAAAATTTATTTTGTTGGAAATTATTTGATAAAAATTTTCGAATCTGAAAAAAATTCAATTTTATTTTTTAAAAAATTGAAATTCTCTGATTTTCGTTAAATCAAAATAAAAATTGACAAATTTAAAAAAACTCAAATTTAAAAAAAAAAATTTCAATTTTGGAAAAAAATTATCAAATTTTTTAAAAAATTTGTTAATTCTTTTCAAAAAATAAATAAAAATATAAAATCTCGTTTTATCGGCTTTCGGCTGATTGTGGGCTCATTTTTTGATAAAATTAAATAATAAGCATAAAATTCATCTTTATCGTTCTTTGGCAGATTCGGAGCTCATTTTTTAGCAAATTTAAGTTAAAAATATAATATCCCCCTTTATCGGCTTTCGGCCGATTTGTGGCTCATTTTTCAACAAAATTAAATTTGAAATATAATATCCCCCTTTATCGGCCTTCGGCCGATTTGGGGCTCATTTTTTAACAAATGTAAATCAAACACATAAAATCCACTTTTATCGGTCTTCGACCGATTTGGGGCTCATTTATCAACAAAATTAAATTAAAACATAAAATCTCCTTTTATCGGCCTCCGGCCGATTTGGGGCTCTTTTTTTAACAAATTGAATTTATAATCATAAAATCCCCTTGTATCGGCCTTCGGCCGATTCGGGGCTCATTTTTCAACAAATTAAATTGAAAACCAAAAATCTCCTTTTATCGGCCTTCGGCCGATTTTGGGCTCAATTTTCCACAATTTGAAATTATAAACATAAAATCCTTTTCTATCGGCCTTCGGCCGATTCGGGGCTCATTTTTAAACAAATTAAATTGAAAACCAAAAATCCCCTTTTATCGGCCTTTGGTCAATTTCGAGCTCATTTTTCAACAAATTTGAATCAAAAACAAAAAATCCCCTTCTATTGGCCGATTTAGGGCTCATGTTTTAATAAGTTTTATTTTAAAACCAAAAATCCCTTTCTATCGGCCTTCGACCGATTTAAGGCTCATGTTTTAATAAGTTTTATTTAAAAACTAAAAATGCCCTTCTATCGGCCTTCGGCCGATTTGGGGCTCATTTTGTAACAAAATTTCAATTAAAAATAAAATATATCCCCCTTTATCAGCATTCGGATACTATAATAAATTACTGTATAAATATATGATAATAACTTATAGTTTTTTACTTCAGAAAATTTATAGAATAAGAAAAATCTTTCTCATATCTTTATGAGAAAAAAAGTAAGTCCGAAGCTAAAATTAAAAGTTGCATGAAAAACATTTATTTCATTTATGGTTATTATTTCGAATCTCAATAATAAGTTTGCTGAATTATTTCTTCTAGAGAAGATGAGCTCATTTCAGTTCCATATAACTAAGTTCCAGTGTCAAAATTCTTTAAAGTTTTATTGACACCACCAGTTGGTGTCAGTTATCAAAATTAATATTGCCAAAAAATTTCTCTTGAAAAGTTATCCATGTACATTTTCAGTTCCACATAACATTCCAGTGTCTAAAAACAAATAGTGCTCCGTTCCACCACCAGGTGATGTCAGGTGTCACAAAAAATATGGTCAACAAAATTCTATTGAAAAGTTATCCAGGTATGTACATTTTCAGGTCCACATGACATTCCAGTGTTTTCATACAAAAAGTGCCCTTTACAGCCACCAGGTGGTGTCAGATGTCAAAATAAATATTGTCAAAAAATTTCTTTTGAAAAGTTACCCCGATAACAACATGTTGAAAGGTATACTATGGTCAGTTCTCGATTCACTAAAATTTACCGGTGTTTTCGCTGATTACTGGTTAACCGGCCGGTCATGAGTCGCCGAAAATATCTTCAAAAAATTTTCATGCAGTTTTGAGCTAGTTATATATGAAAGTTTACGTTTTTGAGTTCTCGGGTCTTTTTTCCCGCATTATGCGGGAAAAAAAGTCAGATTTTTTTCCCGCATGATAAAAATGCGGGAAAAAAACTTGAGTATTTTTTCCCGCATTAAAAACTTTGGTTGCGGGAAAAAAATCTACCTTTTTTTTCCCGCATTCGATTTTTGAATAAACCTAGGGTTAGGAATAGGGTTAGGAATAGGGTAGGAAAGTTAGGACAATGGGTTAGGAGGTTAGAATTCAGGGTTGATAAGGGAGATAGGGTCGATGTTAAGGAATAGGTTAGATAGTTAGGAAATAGGGTTAGGAATAGGGGTGATAGGGTTAGGAATAGGGTAATAGGTTAGGATAGGGTTATAGGGTTAGGAATAGGGGTTTAGAAATAGGGTAGAATTAGGAATAGGGTTACGGAATAGGGTATAGTAGGAATAGGGTTAGGAAATAGGGTTAGTAGGGTAGAATAGGGTTAGGATAGGGTTAGAAATAGGGTTAGGAATAGGGTTAGGAATAAAGGGTTAGAGAAGAATAGGGTTAGGATAGGGTTAGGAATGGGTTAGATAGGTTAGGTTTTAGGAAGGTAAAAGGATAGGGTAGATAAGGGAAGTGGATAGGGTTAGGAATAGGGTTAGGATAGTTAGGAAAGGTATAGGACATAGGGTTAGGAATACGGGTTTAATGGTTATGACATACGGGTATAGGATGGTATAGGCGTCTTAGGAATAGGGTTAGGAATAGGTGTTCAGGAATGGGTAGGCAATACGGGTTAGATTTAGGAATAGGGTGGAAAGGTCTAGGAATAGGGTTAGGAATATGGGTATGGAATAGGGTTAGGAATAGGGTTGGATAGGGTTAGGATAGGGTAAGCTTAAAGGAATAGGGTTAAGGAATAGGGTTAGGAATAATAGGGTTAGGAATAGGGTTTAGGAATAAGGGTTAGGAATAGTGGTTAGGAAAGTATAAGGGTTAGGAATAGGGTTATGGAATAGGGATTAGGATATATAGGGTTATAGGGTTAGGAATACGGGTTAGGAATAGGGTTAGGATAGGTTAGGAATAGGGTAGATAGTTAGGAATATTGGGTTACGGAAAAGTGTCTAGGCCATATAAATTCTAACGGTATTTATACCTAAGAATACGCGGTTTAGGAATAAAGTTAGGGTTACAGAATAGGTTAAGGATAATTCGTGCTCAGTGTTACGCGAAACTGTATTTTCGAAGTTCACGGTTAGGAATTGTTTAAGGCACTCAATCGATAACCTCTCAATAGATATTATTGTTGTTACTTTTCAAAATATTCAGACATTTTTTTTTAGATTTTCATAGTTTGTGAAATTCAAATGCGGAAAAAACGCTCTTGAGCTTAACTTTTTTCCCGCATTTTATATGCGGAACCACATGCGGGAAAAATTTTTTTTCCCGTATGCGGGAAAAACGCTCTCAGATCGAATTTTTTTCCCGCATGAATTGGAGGCTTTTTAACCAAAACGTCGTTAGTAATCATAGCGTAAAACGACAAAAGTTTTTTGTGAATTAGAATTTAAATTTTGAAGAAGCCATTTGTTAGCTGTTAAAGGTTTTTTGAACCCCCTTGGATTCTTTATTTGACTGATATCTTGGTCAATAAGGGGAAAGGATCATTTATTCTATCTTGCCAATTCCAAAAATCAATATTTCTGTACGTAAAAGTCATTTTAAATCTCATTTTTTTTCAATTTTCTTAAACTTTGATGAAGTTGATTTTTGACGCAACGAGAAGCCCGGATTTTTTCAAAAACTTTTGAAATTTTCGATATCGTTTCTTTTTGAGCAAATTTTACTTTTTCATTTTCCATACTATCGATACAGCAGGGTCCGGCGGATAGGTGAAGGCGGATAGGTGAAATCTGGCTATTGGTGAAGGTTTTGAGGGAAAAAACTTTTCCGGCGGATAGACGTAAGGCAAAAGATAGGGGTTTTTTTTCAAAAACTTCCTAGGCAAAAAGATAGGCTGTTTTCGAAAAGCCAAATAAGGCATATTTGAGAATTTTATGAATGACAAAACTATTCAATTAATTTGTCGGTTTATTCTATTAATCTACAGTTGATTTGCCTCAAAAATCTGCACACAATTTTTGTTAAAATAAATCCCCAGCAATTATTTCACAGGCAATAGCTATTCATTCTTTCGTTTGAAAATCAAAGTTGAAACATCTTCTGGAAATATTTTATACGGCCCCAGTAGCTTGGGATTTCTCTGCGTATTTCTAGCACTTTTAATTTCTCTACAACGATAAGTGATAGTTTTTTCGAATGGTAATTTTTTTTGTCTTAAAATTCATTTTTAAGGGTATCCCTGCTTTCTACATTTTCTGCAGTTAATATGTCATAAAATGCACCAAATCAATTGTTTATGTTGTAAACGCACAAAACAACCCATGACAACAAAAAAATTTCGAAATATTATGCGTTTTTTTCGAATTTTTTTGCTAAGTATTTTTCTCAAAATTATGTTCAAAAATAACGTTTGTGTCAATTTGACCACTAAAACTTCGAAATATTGGGTTGACGTAGGCCAACTTTCTTTCGTGGTTCCCCAGCTTTCTTTTAGCCTACTTTCGAAAATCGAAGCACTTTTTTTTGCGAAATTTTTTTTCTCGTGACCTGAAAAAATTCATTTTTTGTTTGGGGCCGAAATTTGACAAAACCCACTACAAAGTTTTTGTTTGTTTAGAGCTAGCTTTTGAAAAAATTTGAGTACATTTGAAATTTAACCTAGGAGGAAGAATAGTTTTCCGATGAAAAAAGCCAAAAAACGGGTATTTTGGACCGGTTTTTTACGTATTCAAGAATAAATATAGCACTTATCGACAAAGCTCACCACAAAGTTTTGTTACTAATTATACAGGTTATGTTAAAATTTGGGTTTATTTCAAAATAAAACCTAGGAGGAGATAGATTTTCCGTTTTGGCTTAGGTGGCTCTTGTGCCGCTTATGTGTGAAAAGTGTGGTCATACAAAAAAGTTTTGACAATTTTTTTTCGCAAGTTGAAGGCTAGTTCTACAAAGTGGCTAATCTGAATAATATCTTCAAGGCCCTGTTTGGCTAATATTTCATCGAGAATATTGTTAAATTAGGAGCAGGGATACCCTTTAATAGAAATTTTATTTAATATATTTGTCGAATAAAATGAAATAAATGCATTCTAGAAGCTAAATTCAAATTACTGCGTGAGTCAATATTCCGAAAAGTAGTTTCTGAGGTTTTCAAAGCCGTCACTTTTGCATTTATGATTAAAAATGGAGCAAAAAATCAGCCTTAATTCTCACTCTGATACCCTTTTAACTAAATTATAAAATCTAGACCTTGTTTTTTATGACAATCAGAGCGTATCTTCCCAGCCCGTCCGGCGGATAGGTGAAATCCGGCTAATAGGTGAAGGTTTTGAGGACGAAAAACTTTCACCTATCCGCCGGACCTGCTGGTATTATATAGACGGTATATCGCCCTATTCACACTTTGTTAATATCCGGCCCTGATTAGGAAACGTAGTGTTTTTTAGTAGTAGGGCCGGGATATTAACAAAGTGTGAATAGGGGATATACCCGCGTGAGTTTCAAGTGGCGTCGGAACAAAACGCGGATTGTCGGGGTTTTGGCGGACACAAAAGGGGTTTTTCGTGACAAAATCAATATTGAATGAATTAAGTAGGAGCGTCAAGATTCGAGGCGACAGAAAATGTTCGATAGTATGAAATATATCTAAACATATAATAATAATAATAACAAATAATTAGATGATTATTGGCCAAAATGATTAAATTATCCAAGAATGATTATAGCCAAATATTAGACACTTGAAAAATGGTTCGTTTTTTTGTTAATTTGGCAAAATTTTCTGAGAGCCCGTTTGCCAATTTTTTTTTTTTTTGTGTCACCTTTTCTATCTGAAAAATATTCTGTTTCTCACTCATTATCAGAAGTGAATATAAATTCGAAACGTTTTAAAAATACTATTTTGATATAAGCAAAAACCAAATAATTTGTGCCTCAAAACCCAAATACAAAAAGTTTTAACTCACTTAGTGTTTTCTGGACTTTCGTGACCAGATGGCCTTTAATCGTTAATTTAGAATATCCTTAATCATGTATGAATGACTATTTACAAAGTGATCGATCACTATTTGGATAATTGACGTTTGTGCGTTTTTTTCGAAAATTTTTACTGTATTACAGTATTTATTTTATCCAAAAAAATTTAAATCATCAAAAAAAGCTTTGAGCGGGATCAAAATAATCTAAGCTTTTTTTCTCTATTACACCATAGTCCGAAAATAATCACGTGACCGTATACAAGGAATAAGGTTGGTAAAGTAGTACTGTTTTTTTTCAAAAAATACTTAAATCAATTTTTGAAAAAGTGAAGTGGATCTTTAGAAGTTTTTTTAAGACTTTTTTTCCATCACACCAAAGTCCAAAAACATAACAATATTTTCCAAACACGTCCACGTGATCTTATTTTTCAAGAAATAAGGATCAATTTATGACATATTCCAAACCTTATTTTTGATTTATTTCGTCACGGGATTTTATTCGGACTTTGGTGTAATCAAAAAAAGTCTTAAAAAGTTTGAAGTTCCTTTCCAAAGTTTTTTTTATGTGATTTGAGTAACTTTTTCAAAATACCGTATATTGTGTACCGTATATCAAATTACTGTAAATTTCGAAGTTCATTGTTAAAGACTTGAAAAGTACCACGTACATAATTAGGACTTCACAAGAATTCTGCTAATATTTTCATTAAAAAGTCGACCTCTCCGATTCTTTTGAGGTGACTCACTAAGCCTCTACGGTGAACTTGAAATTGGGCTTGAACTTTGTTATCAAAAATAGTTATTTTTTTATTTTTATGAAGCTGATTTGTAAAAAAATTAATAAAAAACATTAATTTTTTTTGCAGATTTTAAGGGTATTCCCCCCCCTAGGTCCCTAATATTGACATATTCTCGATAATATATTAGCCAAACAGAGCTTCGATGGATATAATTCAGATTAGCCAGTTTTGTAGAAACTGCCTTCATCTTGCGTAAACATGTGTCAAACTTTTTGCATGACACACTCCCTTCACACATAACGCACAAGAGCCCCTAAGCCAAAACGCAAAATCTATCTCCTCCCAGGTTTTATTTTGAAAATAAACCCAAATTTTAACAATAACCTGTATAATTAGTATTTGAAACTTCTGAGGAGCGCTTTTGTCGATAAGTGCTATATTCATTCTAGAATATGTAAAAAACCGGTCCAAAATACCGGTTTTTGGACTTTTTTCATTGGAAAATCTATCTCCTCCTAGGTTATATTTCAAAATTCACTCAAATTTTTGTAAACGGTAGCTCGAAACAAATAGAAACTTCTGAGGAGCCTTTTTTTTCAATTTTGACCCCAAACTCAAATATGAATTTTTGAAGGTCACGTGGAAAAATTTCTGAAAAAAAAAATGTGCTTCGATTTTTTCGAAAGTAGACCCAAAAGAAAGCTCGGGAAACACTGAAGAGAAAGTTGGCTTACGTCAACCCGATATTTTGAAGTTTTTAGTGGTCAAATTGACACAAACGTTATTTTTGAACATAATTTTGAGAAAATACTTAGAAAAAATCGAAAAAAACGCAAAATTTTCGAAAAATTTTTTGTTGCATTTGGGTTGTTTTATGCGTTCAAAACATAAACAATTGATTTGGTGCATTTTTTATGACATAATAACTGCATAAAATGTAGGGACCGGGATACCCTTAATACCCAAATTGGTGACGGTTTATATTTCAATTTGAAAATGTCATTAAGTCTTAATTTATTGTATTCGGTTTTGAGGCACAAATATATATAATATTTTGCTATTAAAAATAGTTTTTTTACAACGTTTCGAATTTAATTTGACAAATTTTCTGAGAGCCCGTTTTGCCAAATTACTTTTTTTTCTTTTTTTGTGTCAACTTTTCGTTCAGAAAAATTATTTCGATTTCTCACTCATTACCTGAAGATAAATAATAAATTCGAAACGTTGTAACAAAACTATTTTTTAAAGCAAAATATTATATAACTCTAAATTCGTGTTATGCACTTGTTTATGAGAATCCGCGAAAATAAGTGAGTTTTTAATTTTCTTATTCACATTTGATAACTTTTTATAAGCTTGTTTTCACAAATTGTTTAAATATTTTATAAAATTTTTTAAATAATATGATTACCATTGAAAAAATATATGTTAATAATGAATCTTCGGTTATATATATGCTTGATTTAAAACCTCTGGTCACAAAAGTCCAGAAGACACTACGGGTCCAGAGATTGTCGGCCACTACGGGAGTTAAGAAATTGATTTTTTGCTTTAGTGATATCACCGAACGAGATTTAATCGAAAAAATTTCTCAGCTGAACGGAGACTCTTCTGTGCATGGAATTATTGTCCAACTTCCACTAGATTCTGCACATGGAGTTGATGGAGAAAAAGTAACTGAATATATTTCCGAATCAAAAGACGTAGATGGACTAACAACTTTGACGGCAGGGAAACTTTCGAGAGGCGAAAAAGATATATTTGGTAAATCGCATAATTTTCACTAATATCTCAATTTTCGATTATTTATTTTTTAATATTTACTAATATATATAGAAAATACTTATGCAATTTTCAGTTCCCTGTACGCCAAGAGGATGTATGGAATTAATTAGTCGCGCAAACCTCGATCTTGTGGGTAAGAAAGCAGTTGTGATTGGTCGTAGTAAAATTGTCGGAACCCCAATGGCTGATTTGCTCAAGTGGGCACATGCAACAGTGACTGTTTGCCACTCCCGTACAAAGGTCAGTTTTTGCAAAAAAACAAAATATTGTCATCTGAGCGGAAATAAATAAAAATTGATAAATTTTTGATAATTGAGAAAAAGTTACAGTTTTTTATCAAAATTTCTAGAATTTGGCGAAGGTATGCAAAAAAAATAAATAATAAATTTCTGATAATTGGGAGAAATTAACATACTCAATGAACATTTCTAGAATTTGGCGAAGGTTTGCCATCAAAAGTGGACACTTGAAAAAAATTTAATAATTTAAAAATTTCTCATAATTGAGAATAATTTACTGATTTCATCAAAATTTCTGAATTTGGCGAAAGATTGCAAAAAAACTTACAAAACCTAATAAATTTTTAATAATTGGGAGATTTACAGATTTTATCCAAATTTCTAGAATTTGGCGGAGGTTTCCATAAAAATAATACGTAAGTTTTTCATAATCGAGCGAAATTAAAAGATTTTGTCAAAATTTTAAAAAATTTGGCGTAGCTTTCTAGAAAAAATATAAGTTTTTGATATTCGAGAAAAATTTATAGATATTATCAAAATTTCTAAAAAATTTGGCGGAGGTTTTCAAAAAAAAAATTTGTTTAGAGAAATTGACGGATATTATCAAAATTTTTAGAATTTGGCGGAGTCTTCCAAAAAAATAATAATTTGTTGAAAATTGAGAGAAATTTACTAATTTTATCAAAACTTCTAGAATTTGGCGGAAGTTTGCAAAGATGCGGATGTAATCGTAGCTGCAGTAGGTCGAGCTGGTTTGGTCAAACCAGATTGGGTTAAACCAAATGTTGTCATTATCGATTGTGGAATAAATCCAATTCCTGATGCTTCAAAAAAATCTGGTCAAAGATTAGGCAAAGTATCAAAACATTTTTAAAGACTTTTTGGTTATGTATGGAAGACCTCAGAGGGTTGTTGATGTTAATTACATCCAATTTTCATTTTAAGGAGTTAAGCTTGTCAGTTTCTGAACTTCTAAATACAAGCTCTATCTATACTTTAAATCTCAAATGGATCTCTACCGCGAATACGGTCTGGAAGCTTGATTCAAATGTTGAGAAATTTGGCGAGAATGATGCAGTCGGCTGATGGGCTGAAACTTAAATGCTAAGGCAAAAAAAAATTTACCTCGGCCAATCATCTCCACGCTTTTAATCTCATTTGATTCGGGGTTCCCGACCGCAGACGGAGTGGAGATTCATATACAGGGGGCGATATCGCCGGCCCAATATCGCCGAATTTGCAGAAATCGCTGAAAAAGACCTACGCAATTTCACGATTTTAGCTTAAATACTTCCAGTGCCAATATCGCCTATTTGTTGAGATTTATATTACAAATTACTTTGTGGGCGTCATAAATGACGTCATTTTCAAGATTGAATTTCTCAACTTTACTCTTTTCAAATTTTATTAGATTGCGTTTGGCGCAGAAATTAATTCCACACATTTTGGTGATTCATTTCATTTTTTGAACAAAAAAATCTATTTTTGTCCCTATATCGCCGAAAGTGCCAATATCGCCGAAATTGGGCCCCCTGTATAATATTTTAAATTTGATTTTAAAAGTTTGATTATTATTATTAAAATTGGATAATGAAACTTGACGTTTCGGCAGTTAAGATCCATTTTCAAAAGTTATAATTTTGTATGAGATAAATTTTATTTGAATAGGAGCACTTTATTTAGAAATGCACAGAAACAATTTTTGGGTCGGAAAACTTGCAAAACCAGAGATATTCTCAACATTAAGCACCCACACTCCCTAAAATTGCTCGAAAGACATTGTTTTTATTGATTGAATAGCATAAATTATTATGACCGGAATTTAGTATTTTTTTTTAATTTTTGGTATTGTATTCGATTTTAAAATTCCAAATTTTGATCCGCATTTAGTTGGAGACGTTGACCCAGAAGTTTTCAATGTTGCCAGTGCTATGACACCTGTACCAGGAGGAGTTGGACCTATGACAGTGGCCATGTTACTCAAAAATTGTTGTGAAAGTGCTTTCAGGAAATGATTTCACAAAATTAGACTCTACAATGGACAATCTAACTTGTAACATTTTAGGCATGGGTTCTAATAGGTCGGTCACATTTTTTTGGGGTCGTGCTTAGTGCACCCAAATTGGCCATAATTCCCCTCTTGAAATAATTTTCCATTCCCTGAAAACCATATAACTGCCACAAACAAGCAAAAAAGTTAAATCTGATGCTTTGTTTACTTAATTCTCGCTTCAGTTTGATTGGTCTGCCTTCATTATATGGTTTACATGACAATGCAATAATCTAAAAAAAAATCTATTTAGACCAATTTGGGTACACTAAGCACGCAGCGTGCTTAGTGTACCCAAATTGGCCTAGATATTTTTTTTAATCAGATCAATTTGGGTACAAAAAGCACGCAGCGTGATTAGTGTACTCAAATGGGTACACTAGACACCGACTCATTTTTTAAATAGTGTAATAAGTTAGAGCTGAATCAAAGCATTCTCAGGAGAGGAACGAGGAGAGCAAACAAATGAGAATAAAAATAAAAGTGCATCAATTTTGCCAGTTGAAACTGTTTTTATGAAACCAAGAGTCACGAAAAGTCTTTTGGCGCTTTTTTGACCATTTAAAATTGTATTTTAATCGTATTTAAAAAAAGTTGTGTACCCAAAAACTATGTGGCTGAATTCTATATAACTAAATGATTTGTTGTATAAGACCAACTTAATTTATTTCACAAGCGAACAAGAGCCAATAAAGCAAAATGTTATCTGCTTATTTTTTTTGTGAATACAGTAGATAACTTCGAAATATTGTCATGGTTAATTTCAAACTGATCAAATCGCTTTGAAAATATTACCAAAATAGTTTTAGTAGATGACTTTCTTATGTCGATACAAGCAACCATTGGTCATATAATATGACTCATATTATATGACTCACAGTCATCGCTCCCTAACTGGAACACTTAGCGACCTAAAAAAAGTATTCCAGTTAGGGACCGATGACTGTATATAATATGAGTCATATATTACCAAGCAGGCATTCAAAAGCAAAATTAGCTTCAACAAGTAGTGCCTCACGTGTACAATTTTCACCCATGATTGCTCATACCGTGATTAGGATGTTGGCTAGGGGGAATATATATATATCCCTTTATCACACTTTCGTTAGAATGCGTAGTCACTACTTCTTTTAACGTGTGATTTTAACGTTGTGGCTACGCATTGTAACCAAAGTGTGATAAAGGGATATATAAAAATGTAGTCCAACACATTGTTTCTTTCGTCGCTTTAAAACACTTACTTCTTGAAAAATTTTGAATAAAGACGAACTGGTAAAGTTAATCTTTGCCTTTTTTATCTTATCCTTTATCACGTATTTGGTAGAATGCGTTACTTCTTTTAACGTGTGATTTTAACGTTGTGGCTACGCATTCTAACCAAAAAGTGATAAAGGGATATATCGGCATTATTATGAGGTTATCAACTGTATCGGCCATTTTTTTTTAATTTTACCATGCTTTTCGATGGACCTTTTCTCCTAATTTCATTCTCTCATTTTTTTATTAATTTTTCAATCATTTGAAGAACTGTTGGTGCAACTAACTCAAGTTGGAAAATGTCATATTTACCTCTGAACTTTGTTCGTCCTACTCCATCAGATATCGATATTGCGTCAGCTCAAAAGCCGAAAAACATCGCTTTGCTAGCTAAAGAATGTGGCGTCCAAGATTCTGAATTAATGCCTTACGGAGCTACAAAAGCTAAAGTATCATTGAAAGTTCTCAAAAGACTCGAAAATGAACCAAACGGAAAATACGTTGTTGTTGGAGGAATCACTCCTACTCCCCTTGGAGAAGGGAAATCGACAACCACTATCGGTCTTGCACAGGCGCTAGGTGCACATTTGAATAAAAATACGTTTGCTTGTGTGAGACAACCTAGTCAAGGTCCTACTTTTGGAATTAAAGGTGGAGCAGCTGGCGGAGGATATTCTCAGGTAGAAAGACTGATGTGATTATATTTTTATTTAAGGATATCTATTACGGTACTTGCGCTTTTATGCCACTTTTCAAGCCAACATTTTTATAGAATTCGGCTTTTGAAAACGACTTATCTGACCAAGTTTGTAGATCGCTCAAACTAAGCACAAATATTAAGAAACAATAAATTAAAAAAAATAGTCCGAATCAGACCATTGTTTTAATTGTTTTTAGCAAAAACTGATAATTGAAGAATTTCAGTTATCTCAGAAAAAAAAGTCCGATTCGGACCAATTTTTTTCTATTATTCACTTAGTATTTGTGCTCAGTTTGAGCTATCTAAAAACTTAATCGGATGAGTCGTTTTCAAAAGCCTAATCATATAAAAATTTTGGCTGTAAAAGTGGCATAAAAGCCCCAGCAAGTACCGTAATGGATGAACTTTAGTTAACGTTTCCGATTTATTATCATTATCAAACCATTTTTACAACAAAGAAAAAATCACGCAGAAGTCTGCACAAATATTATTGAACAAATTTCTAGGATTTTTTCATTCTAATGTAAAGGGAAAGCCGTTGTGGACTATGTGGACTGTACAATGTAGATCAGCGGTCGGCATAACCTGATCGGATCGAACTTGATCGGATCGACTTTTCTCGATCTGATCCGATCAGGTTTTTGTCAACCTCCGATCCGATCAAGTTCGATCCGATCAGGTTTTCAAAGTTTGCGATCCGATCAAGTTCGATCCGATCAGGTTTTCAAAATTTGCGATCCGATCAAATTCGATCCGATCAGGTTTTCAAAATTTGCGATCCGATGAAGTTCGATCCGATCAGGTTTTCAAAATTTGCGATCCGATCAGGTTTTTCAAAGCGTTAGGCCGACCCCTGATGTTCATGTACGATTATATTTTGATAATCTCGCATACAAATACTTCAGAGATGGAAAATGAAAAGTTATCTTTCTTACTAAATACACATCCGATTTTAATTTTTGAGGTCTGAAATAATTCGCAAAGTTGAATGAAAGATCTATATGAGGTTATATTTAGAAAAACTTCATTTCACTGATCGGATTCGGGAGTTTGTACAATTGAGTTGGCACAATTGATTTGATCGGATCGGACAACGGATAATTTTAAACAAAAATGTTTTTCCTCAGATTTAAAGGGGTGGTCACCCTGTAAAACCTAAATTCTAACCTTTTCAATATATCTTATGTATAGATCAAATGTCAACCTTGGATAGAAACTAACTCTGTCGATACCTAAAATAGAGGTCCTCTATGCTTAAAGACCAGTTGTAAGAAAGTTGCGAGTCTCATCATCTTAACCTACGCAAATAATGACTGATTCAAAAAAACTTTTAAAAAGACGCATTGGTTCAGTCGACATGCGACTGGCATGATTTCTATCACGTTCTTCGCCGCCAAACAGCGTCGTCAAACTCCTGGCCCAGGAGTTTCCTTGGCCATATTTTTTAAATTTTGCTTTACTTGCAAGAAAATTGCATAAAACAGTTTGGGTTTAATTTCTGGGGACCAAATTTTTTTTCATATGTGCTGTCCCTGATCGGATGTGTAGTTAGTTAGAATTTTGGGTTTACTTAGGTCTTTAATGAAGGTCTCATAATTGCCAAAATAAATGTCTGAGAGATTCACAAGTACCAGTACGGTACTATCATTGTGATTTTTGGCGGAATAAGTTGTTTTTAAAATATTAAGTAAAATTATAAAGTCACAGTTTTAAGAAATCTGATGTCTCAAGTCACGTTTTAGCCATTCTGGTTGCGTTCAGCTATGTTTGAGCAAATATGTCGACTCTGTGCCTCCAACGGTTAAGAAATTTCTGAAGATTTAAAATGTTTTCAGGTGATTCCTATGGATGAATTTAACCTTCATTTGACTGGTGATATTCATGCTATAACTGCCGCAAATAATCTTCTCGCAGCTGCAATCGACACTCGAATGTTTCACGAATCCACGCAACAAGATGGTCCTCTTTTTAACCGGTTGGTTACGGATAAATCAAATGTGCGTAGGTTTGCGCCAATTCAACTTGCTCGACTAGAACGGCTCGGAATTAATAAAACTCAGCCAGATGAGTTGACTGATGAAGAAAAGAGACAATTTGCCCGATTAGATTTAGGATTGGGTTAAAAGAAAAAAAATACAGTATGTAAGGTTTTTGTTCCATTTTTTCTAATTTGCATAACTTGCTATCCGCCAATGAGAACGATCAATTTTGGCAAATACCTACGTCTTTTCCAGATTAAACCAATCAAAACGGTGGAATTCAGATTTATGCAAATTTGAAAAAGGAAGCACAAACCTTACATACTGTAGCTTGAAAGCCAAAACTTGAGTGCCTCAAGAAAAGCTGTTCTTATTGATTCTGTATAGGTCTTTTATATAGATTCTGTATCCCCATATTACACTTTGCTTAGAATGCGTAGCCATTGAGAATTTGCTGAAGTCGTACGAGCTCGGGTGAGATTCCCTCTATCAAAAATGTGGGGGCGATATATGAGTGGTGGTGAGTGAAGTGTTATTAAAGGGTATATCCTATTACGAGGAAGGTAGATCAAAATTGCCTAGGTAAAAATACAAACCAATTGTGTGTTCAATTCAGGGATTTGATTGGTTGGTTGGCCCGTCTCACTCTCGTTTGTATTTGGTTTGTATTTTTACCTCGTAATTTTTACCTTGTAATTGGTTTGTATTTTTACCTAGGCATTTTTGATCTACCTTCCTCGTAATAGGATATGGTCCCCGGGTCCAAAACACGACTCTTTTTTGATTTCTGTAATTTGTTGAGGATATTCGTTGAGAAAAAAGAGTCGTTTACGCACTTAGGGATCGTAATTGATATACAGGAGGAAGCCCCGATCGTGCGATAGTTTTCCGAAACAAGTTCGGACAATTGTGCATTTTCAAATTTTTGCACACTTTCGGACGATTGGGGGGAGGAATTTGAGGCACAAAGCAACACTTTTTGTAAAATCAATCAAATTGCGTAGGCGTTCGAAACAATTTCCACACAAAGATTATAAAACGTTTATAATTGGCAAATGAAACATTGAAATTTGTAGGTTCGATTGATTTCCACACGAACTTTAAGGGGTGGTCGTCGCATTTTAAGGGGTTTTCAATAGCGAATTGTCGCAAAAGTACGAATCGTTGGACCAATTTTAACTCTCTTTGATATATTTAAACAAACATCTTGCATCCTAATAGTTTTTTTCATAATGTATTTCCTCCCTGAGTTTACAAGGTACAACAATGATTCATAATTTAAATTAACCGGACAGAACGTGAGCAGACCGCTGAGGTGAGTTTTTCGAAAAATTCTTGAATTTGGCTACAGAATACCTAAAAAAATTATTTTGACCCTATGTTAACTAGTGCAAAATACTGATTTTTGGTGAAGCCAAATTCAAGAATTTTTCAAAAAACTCACCTCAGCAGTCTGTTCACGTTCTGTCCGGTCAATTTAAATCATGTATCATTGTTAAACCTTGGAAACTCAGGGAGGGGATACATTTTGAAAAAATAATTCCGTCACTTTTGTAAGCACGTTTCTGATTAGACGAGCCATTCGTCACTTTGGATTTTTTTTGGATGTAAGATTTGTGTTTAAATATATCAAAGAGAGGTAAAAGTTGGTCCAACGATTTGTACTTTTGCGACAATTTGCTATTGAAGAACCCTTAAAATGCGAAGACCATCACAAACAGTTATGATTGGTCGATAAATATTGTTCATCACTCGATTTTGAGAAAAATTAAGAAAGCACATGAGAACAGAAGGGTTTACTTTATGCAGGCTAGGAAAAGGGAAGGGAAGAAAATGGGAAGAGATCCATCCCCCCATCATTCCCCGGGAAGGGAACGGAAATTCAGAGAGGCCAGGAGGGGCAAGGGGACTTTATGTACACTGTAGAAAACGTTAAATCATTTCATCTCAACATTTTTATACGCATTTGAAAATTCTTCTCGGAACTTTTATTTTGAAATATTTTGGACAATTTCTTGAATTTCTGAAATTTTGAATTCTTTGGATGTTTGAAGATTATACGTATTATATGATTATATATGTAGGATTATACGTATTGTTAGATGATTATATGTATTATTTTGAAAGACATTCTTATTGTTTGTGAATTAGATTTTGAACCCTTATCAAGACCCCAATCAAATTATGTGGAACCGAGTTCTCGACGTCAATGACCGCTACTTACGAGGCATCACAATCGGCCAGTCTCCAACTGAAAAGGGAATCGAGAGAAAATCTCAATTTGACATTTCTGTAGCCTCTGAAATAATGGCTATTTTGGCCCTAGCTATCTCCTTAAAAGATATGAGAGAAAGGTTGGGAAAAATGGTCGTGGGAATGAGCAAATCTGGCGTTGCGATTACTGCCGATGATTTGGGAACTGGTGGGGCACTCACAGTTCTGATGAAAGATGCAATTATGCCAAATCTAATGCAAACGTTAGAGGGCACTCCTGTTTTCGTTCATGCAGGACCATTTGCGAATATTGCCCACGGTATGAAATTAATAAATAATTGTCTAAAATTTAAGAAAGGCAAGTATTTGGGGTCGTCCTTAGTGTACCTTTTTTTTCTTTCGAAATTTTTTAGCCATTTTACTACTGACGCGTCATGACGTTTGGAATTATCTCAATGTTGTTCAAATTAATTTGGTCAATTTGCACTGTTGGAAACATGATTTTCATAGTGATCAATTTGAGTACAAAAAGAACGAGCGTGATAAGTGTACCAAAATTAGTCGAAATGAAAATATTTGATACAGTTCTATTTGGGTGCAGAATGCACGAGAGTGCTTAGTGTGTCCAAATGGCCAAGAAAATTTTGATCACATTTTTTATAAATTAAATGTACTTATCAGGCATGTTCTAATGTCAGGTCCTAAAAACTCTCCATAATTTGAAATCGAATAATGAATTTTCAAAATATGTTTTTAAGGGGTCGCTTATGGGGCGTGGTCAATTCTACTTTCCGTCGATATACGAAAATGATCAAAAATGTTTTAAGAACAGTTTTTATGGAAATTCAGACACTTTTACGATTGTGAAATTTTCGAAAATATTTGCGACTTTGAGATTAGATTGAGGTCAAAATAGCAGAAATGCAGCCTACAGAATTGCACCGCTCGCTCTTGGCTTTCATAAAATTTATGTTCAATTCTTATTGTATCCACGTTTTATAAATGGATCTCTTTTTCCCCGATGGTCCCTCAATCAAGTTTTTGCTGAGTTTATGCTATTAAGAATCGTAATTAAAGATTATTATTATTAATTTATTAAGAAACGTTTCGGTACCTCGTTTCGGTGAACGTTTCGGTGTTCATCTCGATGAAACGAAAATCAATTTGAACTTTTTTTGTGACCGTCGACGTATACACACTAATTCTACGGTACATGAATTTAAAATAAATTTAGGTAATTCATCTATTCTTGCGGATGCAATCGCATTAAAACTCGTTGGAGAAGATGGGATCGTTGTCACTGAAGCTGGATTCGGTTCGGACATTGGAATGGAAAAATTCTTCAATATAAAATGTCGGTATTCAAAGCTGAAACCAAATGCTGCTGTTATTGTTGCAACAATCAGAGCCTTAAAAATGCACGGTGGTGGATCACCAGTTTCGCCAGGAAAACCTCTTGCAGCCGAATATAAGGTGACAATCATTGAATGTTTAACATTTTTGATCATTGAAATATTTTTTAAATTGATCAACCGATCAGCGATGATAAAATTGACCTGTTGGCCATTTTCCTGAACTTATACTTGTCAGAGTAGCTTGCCAGAGTAGCTAAAATTGCCCAATTTGTCGATTGTGTCTGTGTTTCCGATTCACTGTAGCCTACATTCTGTAGGGCACTACATTTTCCAATGATTGATTAAGCTCATCCAGAGAACATCTAATAAATTTCATTTTTGCTTCAAATATAGTTGTTTTTAAGATAAGGTTACCTTATTAAGGTATATTGTTTGTGTCCAAAAATAATTATTTCTAGAATAAAATTTTTTTGCCCTTTGACGGTCTTCATTTTTTTGCCCTTCGACGAACTTTTATTTTTTATGCCCTTTGATTAGCTTTTTTACTTTTCGCCGTAGTTCAAAGACTTTTTAGCCATTTTACTGGAAATCCATTTATTAACTGCTCATCATTTTGAAAATAACCTGAAAATATCTTTAGCTGATAAAATGTCTATGCTTTGAAAATGATTTCTATTTCTGCATGTTGCATTTGTAAAGTACTGTGGGGGGGGCAATGGGCAACACGCGAACTTTTGGCAAAACTGTTGCCCATTGTCTCATAATCAGGTTTTTGCCATTAACAATTGAGAAAGTCATGGATGGATACTGATTTTATTGACGCATCTTGTAGTGAATTTTTTCTTGTTTATTTTAATACCCCGAATTTCTTGTGGTTTAAAATTTTTTGGACAAATAAATTTAAATATACGAAATGGAATACAGTGTTCTAAAACGGGATGAGTTTTCAATTCTGATCCCGCCCGGTCCAGACTCATATATTTTTTTCAATCCCGATCCCGAGTGCTATTATTTTTTTCAATCCCGATCCCGACCCGGGATTCCTAAAAATCCCGTTTTTTTAAATAATAATTTTTTTTAAACCCCTGCGTATGTCAAAAAGACAAAACCCCATCATTTTATGGAATTTAGCAGTTACCTTTCAAATGTAATTAGAAAATTGTAGAAAATTTGAAATCAACATATCTTAAAAAATATATTACCAATCGTTACTAATTCAAAAATATTGGGCCACAGTTCAAAAAAAGGAAGGTTTTCCGTATAAAATCGTCAAGTATTTTCAAAAAATCCTGGCTTCTGATTGATCAAATTTGAAAGCTTTTCAAATAGTGATACTTTCGTCCAAAATTTTGCACTCCCGTTTCAGAACACTGATATATCCAATTTCCGGATTCTCTGGGGTGCTACCCAATGTACGCACACACTGTATTTTATAATTATTTTATATGTGATTTTGATGAAAATTTTCAGACGGAAAATGTTGAGCTGGTTGAAAAGGGATTCTCGAATTTACGAAAACAAATCGAAAATGGGATTATGTTTGGAGTGCCAATTGTTGTAGCGATCAATTCTTTCACAAGTGATACAGAAAATGAAATTAATGCTATTAAACGACTGTCAAAAGAAGCAGGTAAAAACGAAATACAATTTAGAAAAAAAATTTGAATATTCTAAAAAACTTTAGATAAATGTTTTTTGAAAAATAAAAATGGTTCTTTTCGGAAAAACTCTATATATTCGAAAAAATTAAGATTGTCGAAAAACTCTAGATTGTTGACTACACTTCATTAAAAACAAAATCACATTTATAAAATATCCCCCTTTCACACTTTGCTTAGGCTTGGGCCCTGTTTAGTAAAATGTACGTGTTTTATAGTAGTAGGGCCCAAATCTTAAGCAAAGTGCTAAAGGGGATATAATTTAAATTACGAGAAAATAAATATTTTCGAAAAACTCTGGACTAAAAAAAATCTGATTTTTGAGTTAAATTTATTATAGAGAAAAATAGAAATTTTTGAAAAAAGAATTAATTAACATGTACAAGTATAATTTTCAAATTTTCGGAATTAATAATTTCTTATATTTTTAAACTTTCTCAAGTTTATTATTTTCAATTTTTTAATTTGTCGAATTTTAGGTGCCTTTGATGCTGTTTTATGCTCTCACTGGGCCGATGGTGGTAGTGGAGCTACAGAATTAGCAAAAGCAGTAAATTTAGCATGCAAATCAGAATCAAATTTTCAATTTTCGTACGATTTGGACCGGACAATTGTTGAAAAAATTCGAAGTATCGCTCAAAAAATCTATGGTGCTGATGATGTTGAAATTGCACCAGAAGCTATGGAGAAAATTAAAATGTTCACAGAACAAGGATTTGACAAATTGCCCATATGTATGGCGAAAACTCAGTATTCATTGTCACACAACCCACTTCTCAAGGTAATTTATATACAAATTTTATATGACTGCACTCGATTAATATTTTGTTAAATTTTTTGAGAAAAAAGTCTGAAATTTTCAAATAATTGAATGGATTTAAAAGTATTATGATTGATTGCTTGATAATGACCGTCAAAAAACAACTTTTAGATAACATGGTGTACTGATTGAACATGATTTCTTATGATTTTTTACAATATTTTCATAAATTATCGAAGGTTGATTTTTTTTAATTTGCAATATATTCTGTAATTACAAAGTTATGTTAAATATCCATATTAAGTCAAACAATCGAAAATTAAGGGAGCAAAAACTAATTTATTTTTTATTCAAATACGGGTTTAAAATCCTTATCTCTCGCAGAGTATTCTTTTGTTCATCGTATGTACATTATTAACGCAACCTCACCGCGATTTAAGATAATTAATGATCATAGCGCTTTATTTGTCAAAAAAGAATTATTTTGATAACCTACTTCAAAAAAACAAAATTACTCAAATGTAGAAAAGAGAACTTTGTTCATTAATGATCAGAGCGCTTTATTTGTCAAAAAAAAATTTATTTTGATAACCTTAGTTCAAAAGAACAACATTACTCAAATGCAGAAAAGAGAACTTTGTTCAAATTTAAAGATAACAAGAACACTTCTCGAAACTGAATTCCTCCAATTTTATCGTTGTCAGTTTTCAGAAATGAGAGTTTAAAATAAATTTAAGAGAAATCAGGAAAAATTAAGATGATATTATAAAGAACGGTGAGTGAAAGAAAGTTATCTTTGATATTTCTGAATACTCCACAAATTCTATCGGTAGATTCTATAAAAAAGTAGAGTCTTTTTATCATGAATTTTTTTAAAGTTGACAATTTTTGGAGGCAATTAATCGGTTCGGAGCATCTTCATTTGTCAAATAAAACTACTTTTTTTTATCATTCTAAAAAATTCTCACAAAGTTTCAATAAAATAACATTATTTAGGGTGCCCCGACTGGTTTCGTTCTTCCTATCCGAGATATTAAAGCTGCTGTTGGTGCAGGATTTTTGTATCCATTAGTTGGCTCAATCATGACCATTCCTGGGCTACCTACTCGACCAAGTTTTTACGACATTGACATCGATACAGAAACCGAAGAAATTTTTGGACTGTTTTAAAATAAAATTCTTTTAAATAAAGTAAGAGAATACACCTGTATAATAAAGCAGACGATTGGTTTTCAGGCAAACATTACGCATCTATCACAAGAAGGACACGGGTGACATTTTTGAAGCTTAACCCTCCGAGGCGTTTTAAAGTAGTAGGGCCGGGATATTCACAAAAGTGTGAATAGGGGATATAAGCTATATGATATAGGCTATATTATATCCCTTATTCACACTTTTGTTAATATCCCGGCCCTCCTACTTAAAAACACACTACGTTTCCTAATCAGGGCCGGGATATTTACAAAAGTGTGAATAAGGGATATAGCCTTTTGAAAGGCTAAAGCCACTTTAAATCAGCCAAAAATGACGGAAAAATGATCGCAGAAAGTTCTCCTTATATCACATTTTGAAATTCAACAATGTGAATCTAAAAATATTTCTTAAAATTTTTTCGGATACTAGGTTCAAATTTTATGACAAATTGATTGAAAGGCGATTTTTCGCTTTAAGTTTTACTTCCGAAGAAATACTTTTTGATCCAAAGTTTGCATTAAAATTTCAAATTTGAAGGAAATTTTTGAGGCCACTTTTGAGGAAAGTTTTTTGAGTACAATTTGCAAGAAAAATTAGCCTTCTGGACATATCTGGAGCAAAAATATTATTTGGGAGTGAAATTTCATAATATATTATTTTGATATAAGTATAGATAAAATGATACGTTTTGAAAAAATATATAATTTGTGAAAATCATGCCAGACTGGTATACTTATACCATATTTGCCTTAATATTGTAATAATAATCGAATAATTTCATTAAATCGAGAAAACTAACAATTTTTTCCTAAAAAACGTGATTTTTTCATAAATATTTTGAAATTATTTATAAATATTTTTTGATTCCCAACAGATATATAGTCAATCAGACAAAAGTAATGAGTAAAACAGAGCACTGCGCAGTTATTCAGATAAACATACATTTCCTGGAGCCTACTACGAGGTAGTATCACGTGGTTTAATTAACCTTGCTTTTCAAACGTTTTTTTCTAGAATTAAACATAAAATTTTTAGAATATTTTTTAAAATAATTTTCAGAATTTTTTTTTCAAAAGTTTAACAGGATAAATTAAAGGTTGATCTAATAAGGGTTTTCTATAAACAACGCTCAAAAAATATGCCTAATATGCCTTGGCGGAACTTTTTTTTATATGCTTCGGAGGGTTAAATAATTTTACATGTCATACAATTTCAAGGATAATTTCCCCCCTTTTACACTATGCCAAAGATTTGGGCCCTGATACTCGATAACCAACTACGCTAACTACACAGGGCCCAAATCTATGGCATATTGTGAAAGGGGGGGTATAAAGGTGAGCTGATTACACTCAACTTTAAATTTTTGTCATTGTTATTGCGCTCCTGGAAGTGCAGTTTTTTGAGATTCATTTTTAGATAATACAGTATTATAATACTTAAAGATATATTTCATAATTATACTCGGGTATTACTCGGCCTTCCAAGAAATAAATCTACCAAGCGGTCAGCCAAAAAACAAATTAGCGGGTAGATGATTTTTTCTAGGAAGGCATATGTTTAACGAAAGTTTAACTTACGCGAAAAAGGAAAAGGCCACTCTAAACTAACTTATCATTTGTGGAAACCCACTTTCGCGAACAAAAATAGTTTCCACAAATGATAATGGGTTTCCATTACTGGGTGGTGGGTTTCCATTACAGAGTTATTTTGCTAAAAATTTGAAAACTTGTTGAAAAACTTTTAAATTTTTTTTCAAATAACATGTGCTCGAAACAATTTTATGCAGTCGAAACCCACATTTTTTTAAGAATATTTGTGAGCAAATTAAGCATCAACAACAGAGTTTTTGTGATTGTTTTCCATTACAAGAAGTTTCCACAAATGGTTAGTAAGTGTATAGCTTTAGTATTTATGCTATTTATCATCTCATAATTTTTAAGGTTTCCATTATGAAAATAAAAGGTTATGTGAAAATTTAACAATTAACAATTAAGAAAGTTATTTCATTCATGTCACATTCGCGATTCGCGCTGTCTGTCAGCTGTAAAGGTTTGACCCAATTGCAGTGGTGGTTTTCTAGATAGCTATATCGATTACGGGGGTCCTGGTCCTTTTTACTAGATTTTTAGCCACAAATTTTTATTTAATTCAGCTTTTGCTAACGACTCATCCGATTGAATCTTTAGATAGCTTAAGGGGGTTCTATAGGCAGCCCATATCTTTTGTACTGAAAATTATTTTGACTGGATTTTAGAATTTTTGATCTCCACGTAGATTGTTTAATTATATAAAGAAATAAAAATTTGAAAAAAAAATTTAACATTCTGGAATTTTTCATCAAGTCGTATCTTTTGAACTAAAAGAGCTAGAAGTCTTATTTTATGATTTTTGAACTGAACGTGACTTTTTTAGTCATATAAACCCAAAAAATCGTTAAAAATTACCAAAAATTTTCGGAAAAAATATTAAAATGTTTTCTGAGTGTTGAAAATAAAAAATCTTTTCTGCTCTAGTGCTCGAACGTTAAATATTTGTCTAGTTTATAATACCGTTTCCAAAAACATTCAATCTTACGAATCGTTTGGTCTTAAAAAAATGATTGGACGAAATGGATGTCAAAAATAATTTTCAATCGTACTCCTGGAGTTAAAAAATGAAATCGTTACATCAGGCATAACAGTTTTGTTAACAATATTCAGAAAACTATAGTGCATGGAAAAATAGTTTGCCATGTAGCAATGAAAAAAAAATACAACTATCCGTGGCCAAAATAGCAAAAAACAGTCTTTTCGCCAGCTTTGATACCTTTTTAGTGAGAAAATTAAAAAAAAAAGAATAACAGTTTTTTCCGCCTTTGAATTTCGCAGATGATGCAAATTTATGAAAACATTTCCTAAATAGGACGAAAAAAAAATACAGCTTTTTTCAAGAAATTTTTTGCTCCTGGTGTTAACCTCATTTACCGGTTGGTTCAACATGCTATCTTAAAAATTGATTTAAAACGTTTTCCTGAGATTACGAACTAACTTATCAGAATGTTTTATTCACTTCCTATGTCTATGCCGAGAGAAATAAGCAATTCAAAAGTCCATTTTGCCTATAGAACCCCCTTAAACAGAGCACAAATATCTGGCGAATAATTGAATTTAAAAAATTGGTCGGAATCCGACGATTGTTACCAATTTTTTGAAGAAAAACACGTAATTTAACAACTTTAGTAATCTAAGAAAAAAGATAAAATAAATTGATCCGATAAACTAATTTTTTTTTGTTTTATTTTTCACAAGATATTTGTGCTCAGTTTGAGCTATTTAAGAATGTTATCGGATGAGTTGTTTTTAAAAGCCGAATTAAATAAAAAAATTGGCTTAAAAACTAGTAAAAAAGGACCAGGAGCCCCCGTAATAGAAAGAATAACAATCAACCCAGATAATAATAAACAGCTGAAAAAAGTGGTCATAAAAGGACGTTCTTATTTTGTACTTTTTTCCGATAATTTAATGCTTTATTTTCAAAAGACTTTTGCGGACAATTAAAATGAAAAATAATTGTCTGAGTGTAGACTAAAACAATAATGATAATCTGGTGTACTAGGGCGTAGGAGTGTCCTTTTGAAGGTGGCTTTTTGACCAGCGGCATATGATCAAATTAAACAAATATAACCCAAATTTCTCAACTTTATTTGATATTTTATTTCTTCTCGAGTGAGTATTTCGTTTTTACGAAATCTATCTTTTTGACAAATAGGCGCTCTGATGAGAAATTTTTCCTGTAGCGGAGTTTTGAGCCTTCAAGTGTCAACAATAATTAAAAAAAACTCTTCTTCGCCATAAACAACTCAAGAAAGCGATGTTCCCAAAATGTATAATTGAAGATAATTTAACTTTATGACAAAATAGTATTAAACCTTATCAACTTTATTTTCTTCCATTTTCTCATTCTTAAATTAATAACTTATAAATATATATTTTAATAGTATAAATTCGGTTTGTATTTTTAGATTTTTGATTAAGCTCTTTAACTGGCACCCACCTATCGAAAATGGTCCCTCTGCGCCTTCACATCACGCGTCATAACTATGGCCGGTACATTGTATGCACAAATATGCTGACCCACAATTTCAAACATATAGAAAATGATCCTTACTGCGCCTTTAACACCACGCGTCATAAGTTTGAGAAAGTGACAATGAAATAGAGGGATTGTTGCATTTAGTCGACAACGAGTATTTATTGTACACTGTACAATCAAATACTCGATTTGTTCGACTAAATGCAACGAATCCCTCTATTTCATTGGTCACTTTCTCAAACTTATGACGCGTGGTGTTAAAGGCGCAGTAAGGATCATTTTCTATATGTTTGAAATTGTGGGTCAGCATATTTGTGATATCAGTAACATTATTCGGAGATTGCTTTTCGAGGTTACTTGTTTTCAACTGTGAAAAACATTAGTTTTAAATAATTGTGAAAAGCCGAATATAGTCAAGTGATACAAACCAATTTTAACATAAAACGGCAGTGAAAATTTTACCTCTATTAAATAATTGTGAAACAACACTGGAAGAATTTTAATACTTTCAAATGTCAGCAACGTAATAATGCCATAGTAAAGTACACAGTATTCTGAATACGTATAATTAGTGTGACTTGATATCGCAGTGCTACTGATAATGTAATTCTAAAGTATTTAATTGAATGCCACATAGGCTATGTGAAATAGCCTATGTGACATAGGCTGTCCCAGGTCAGTCACCTTTTTTATGTTTAGTCCGAAACTTAAAAATCGAAAAAGTACATTTGGTCAGTTTGGTGTCAGCGAAAAAAGTTTGAGGTCAAATGACCAAAACAATCTGGGAAAATTCGACTTGCTGATTGGTTAAAATTTTTTTTTCTAAAAATTAACATTTAAAAGTTCTAAAATGTGCGCTTTGATTTTCGAAGATTTCTGACCTGGGACAGCCTAATGCCACAGCTGAGAAATACCGGGTTTCCGTTTTATTACAAAAAATTATCGCGTTATCAAAAACTTTGTCAATTTTATATTTTTTTCTAAATCTAGTCTTTAAAATCCAAGAAATTTTATTCAATTTCATAGACTTCGGCCGATAATTTTCGGCTAATTTTCGGCTAATTTTCTGAAAAATTTCGAAATATATTTTATTTTTAATTTTAAAAAATTTTATTTCTCAATTGTATTTTGTTATATTTTTATATGATGATAATTTTGTAACTTTTTAATGTAATTTTTTTTTTTTAAATCATAATTTTGTCATTATTTTCTGGAATTTTGTTAATAGCGGAAATGCATTTTATCCGAAAAGATGTATATTTCTAGAAGTATTTTACTTTCCCTGATAACTTAATTACGCTAATACAAATTTTGCTTGTTTTATCTTGAATTTTCATCAAAACGAACATCATCTTCTTAAATTGCACATAAATTAGAGAAAAAAAAAGAACAAGTTATCATTGTAGTGATCTGTTTTTTTAAACACTAATGCGAAGGAATATCGCAGATGGGGTCAAAAAAAATTTTGAGCCGATCGATCCGATCCAGATCCGATACATAAAAAATTTCAGATGTGCCGACTCCTGGGGCAGAGGGTTAAAGTTCTCGATTTATTGTCTATTTAACCCCCACCTGCACGAGATGTCCTACCCCCCCCCACCTGCACGAGAGTGTTTCAGACACATAGTTAGGGTGTCCATCATTAATATCGACTAATAGAAATAAAGGGTGGGTTGTTCCGAAATTTCTTGGAGGTTAATAATATATGGGAAAATGAAGCAAAAAATTACGAAACAAAATTTTGGTCGTCACCTGATCAAAATATAGCGATTTCTCAAATATAGCGAAATAGCTCTTTTCACCACCAAGTGGCGCCGAGAGTCAAAATTGATAATGCCAAAGTTTTTCCCTCCAAAAGTCACTCTAGTAAGTATATTTGTAGATAATTATCTTTTTCCAGTACTGTTTTAACTGCATTTAACAAAAAATTGCATCCAAATAATGCATTTCAAGTCTGATGAGAAATTTCTAAAACTCACCAAAATTCTGGAATTAAAAATAAGGGGAACTATCGGGGGTCTGTTCCGATATTCCGCCGGCCAAAATGACACTTCCCCAAAATATTTTTGGTCTCTGTGTTTTGAAACACGCTCGTGCAGGTGGGGGTTGAAGTATTCCAAAACAAATTGATGAAAACAAAAAAAAATCGGAAAACAAAATTGAAAATTTCATTTTTTTTTTTTTAATTTTTTTTAAATTACTTTTAAAGTAGACTCAATTTTTTTAAAATTACTTTTTAAGTAGATTCAAAAAATGCGCATAAAAAAACAGAAAAATAAAAAAAATTGGCCAAAAAAATATTTTCAGTGACTAAAATTAAGTTTGAAAAACTCGAAAAAAATTTTTCAAATTCAATTTTGACACCTGTCCGCTACTTTTTTTGCAAATTTTTTTTGTTTTTGTGTTTAAAATATCAATACACATCTTTTAAGAGGGTGGTGGTTGCAAAATGAGGCTCTAGAAACAAATTTTCCCAATTAAATTTTAAGACTTTTTTATGAAAATATGAAAAATTACAAGCATTTTGGTACACGTTTTATTTTGATACATGGCTAGGAAAGCACTTTTTCATGAGTTCAAAAATATTTCGTATGAAAAAACTTAAAATTTCTCGACTTTAATATAAAACACGATTTACAGAAAAACGAGTCGGAAATTAAGACAAAGCTTAACTCGATAATATGCACGGACTCTTCAGCTGCACATTCATGTAGGTTTCGAATGTGTAACTTTTAAATCCAGGGAGGAGATACATTTTGATTAAGACCCCTTAACAAGGGTCAAAATACTGTTTTTTGGTGATACTGAGACCAAATTCCAGAATTTTCAGAAAAACTTAACTTAATTTTCTACTCACGTTCTGTTCGGTTAATTTGAGTCATAAATCATTGGTGTACCCTAAAAACTCAGGGAAGAAATACATTTTGAAAAAATAATTCCGTTATTTTTGTAAGCACGTTTCTGATTGCACGAGCCATCCGTCACTTTCGATTTTTTATAGGATGCAACATTTTTGCTCAAATAAATTAGTCAGAGGCAAAAATTTGTCCTGAAGTTTGTACTCGTGCGAAAATTGGCCATTGAAAACCCGGTTTTTCGCCTTAAAGTACGACGACCACCCCCTTAAAACTTAGTTTAAAGAAACTTTAGGGTGGGAAATGCGAATTCGATTTGTATTTAAATACAAATCGAATTCGCATTTCCCACCCTACCTTAGTACATAAAGTAACTTTTTGTCGATAGAAACCACAATAAAAATATCATTTAAGGTACGGGTTGGCAGTAAAAGGCCAACAAATCACTGTATTGGCATTTTCGGTCAAGAAAACTCAATGTTTCCAAAAAATTTTGAATTCGTGGGCTCCAGAGCGCGATTAAGATCCAAAAAGAAACTTGAAAAAACTTTCTGGATGGATAAGAATCTCAAAATTTCACCAAAAGAAGATTTTTCTCAAACAAAACGTCAATTTTACAATCAGCTTCACCAGAATTTGTATTGCTATATACTTTTTTGGATCTATCAATATACTTTTTGCCCTTTTACTGCCAACCCTTTAGGTACTCAGGCATTATTTTCGATATACATCACAGACTTCATGTTTGATTTATTTTTTATAATTTCAGCAGGTTTGGAAATGCAGATTGTACAGCATAGTGATAGCCAATAAATAAAATCATCATATTCAAGATATAAATCACTCCAGCTCTTGTTTTCACAGCACGAGTGAAATATTCAGACCAAAATGTGGATGCCACAGTTAAAAACAATATCAGTGTTGTGATCACAGCAATACAGTAAAACTTAAATAATTCTCGTTTAATTTTGCGTAATTTCGGAAAATATAATAAGTACTAGCAGTAGAAAAAGAGTTTTAAAAAGTTTTCAGAACAAAATTATTAAAAACTCTTTAAGGGGATTGTGGGTGCAGTAGTTATTTTCGACCACGGTCTCAAATTCGGTATTATTTTTCTGGTATCCGACCAATCAGCACATAAGAAATTGATTGCAAGCAAAAAAAATATTTTTTACTATCAAATAACTAGTTCCAGAATATCGGATTGCTTGCAAAAATAATTTATTTATTTATTTAAAATTCTAGCCATAGGATAGTCTCAAATTCCAAAGAATAATAATCACAGCAAAAAGTTACACTAAATGAACGTATTTCAATATTATAATCGTTAAAATTTTTGCTTCCTTATCCATATTTCTATTTTTAGCCTAATCAATGTAATAATGGCGCGCAGTAAATCTGCATAAAATAGTGATTTCGAGAAATCTGACAAAAATTATAAAAATTTTGTTAGTCTATAATTTTAGTAAGATAATCGAGAATGATTAATGAAAAAGAGAAGAGAAATCGCATGTACCGTTCGTGAAGTTAAACTTTTTTTTGTAAAATAATGTACATTTTGCCTTTATTTAATTATAGCAATGAATTTTCAAAAAAAAATCGCGGCAAATTACGATGAATAAAAATTATTTATTAGACTTTATTGTAGAGAATTTTTTTGACAAATAATATCGGCATAATGTAATTTTTAGATACGTGGATATTGAAGTTAAACTTCAATGGAGAGAAATACCAGCAATAAGGTTTTATGCATTTAACGGGTCATGTTTAAAATATTTTCTAGAAATTTATCACTTTTATCCATTCAAGGTTACAAAGTGCAATGTGCAATTGAAAACATAGATGTCAACTTAATTCTCACAAAAGATATTTGAGTTTTAGAAAGGGCTTATTTCTCCCTAGCACATTGCTGGAAGCACCCACAATCCCCTTAAATTTTTTCCTTCCTTTCTCTTTTCCTAGCCTGATTCTCAGTCAAATTTGCGTAATTTTTTTTACAAAATATTTTTTAAGCAAAAGTTCTTCAGAGGCAAATAGTTTTCTTACTTGTAAAATTTCAAGAGAGTCTTCTTTAATTCCAATCATGCCCAAACCAGAAATAACCATGAAAATCAGTACAACGACCACATCACTTAACAAAAAGTGGTTATTTTGTGACCCCGAATTAAAGTTGAGGTGATGAGTGTACCAAAATCGTTTAAATTTCTTATAATTTAAGTACACAAAACATGAAATCATTTGATTAAATTCACATTAGGTTGCAATGTGAGCAAAGTATGAAATGCAGAAGAAAAAAAAGTGATAGCTTAAATAAGGAAACAGGTTATTATTCTAAGGAACTGAGTCTTCTAGTTTTTTGCTTTATTTTATTTGAAGTTATGACTATGAAAAATAATTAAAATTCAAACAAAACATAGGAAAATTTTCAATCTCATTTGAGAAAATCTCTAGTTTTTTGCACTTTTCCAGACCGGAAGTCATTTTTTTCTCACATGACTTGGAAATACAGTGTTATAACATCGAAAAGCAGAAAAGTAGCGGCCACCGCCCACTTAATTTTAATAAATGAATTTTCTGAAAAATTATCCAAGGTTTTCTTATCAAAAGTCATAAGCTTTTAGACCGGAAGAATGAAGTCGTCACAGTCCCTAACGCCTTAAAATGCGCCCCCTTGAAATGCAAATAATTCCCTTTAACCCCTTGAAATGCCTGTTTTTTTCTGAAAAAGACTTTCACCCCTTATAATGCATAATTTATTTATGACAGTACGAAATCACTTTTACGTACAAATGTTTCTTTGATTAATACTCTTACCGATCATCACCTGCAAGTGATATTTCCGATCGTTTTTTGGCGTCCTAAAAGGGTTGTATTTGTTCCAATTGGCCGTCATGCGAGTATCAAAAAATACTCGGCATATCCTTTTTGAACGAACTCCCATGATAAAACGCTTTTCACCTGTCAGCCTACAGGGATCGAATCCAAGTACAGGTCTTTCTTTTTTTTTGATAGCTGAAGGAATTTTTAATAGGGAAGATTGTAATTGAGTTCGGAAGTCTCAAACCGATGACTTATTAAATTCAAAAGGTAGACGACATAAAAGAGAAAAAGTTTACTACATTTAATGCATCTCGCGATACATGCGCTCTATCCTTACATTGAGGTAAGGTTGTTAAGATAGAATGCTGTTGCGTGTAAGCGTGTTTTTCGAACTTCAATAGATTACTATTTTCCCAATCAGAATAAAAGTTGGAATCACAGTCCGTGAGAACTACGCCTGTGATAACTACGTCCAATGAAGGAGGTAGATTCTTTTCTTATACACCAGTATAAATCTATAATTCTGCCCTATTTCCTATCCTCTGTTAACGGATTAAAAAAATGTTCCGGCTTTGCAGTTATATCGTCAATTGCTTTGTGATTTTGTTCTCGGGTGAGTCCTCGAGTGAAAGTTCTCGAGTTGAGTTCTAGAGTCACGCGCCAGCAATTCTTTCTGAATCATCACCGGTCAATCACCTGAATATTATTTAAGATTTTATTCTGAACCCACAATAAACAATCATGCAAATTGAATCGTGTTTAGGCCGTCCGCGGTTTAACTGGAAATTGGACCTAAAAAACAGCCTATTTTAGAAATACCTTATTTCCAAGAGTTTCGCTTCGAAATTGTGAGGCGAATGTTTTTTTTGAAGAAAAAGCGATATCTTCGATGTTCTTGAAAAAAGTTTGAGACAGTTTGACGTAATCGCTATTTATTGGAACATTAAGTTGATTACTGAAATTTTTTTTTAATATTTTTCCGCCGGGCTGGTTTTTTTGTCATACTATCAATAATTTATCATATTTTGAGTAACCATATTTCTCAAAAAAAGTGGGAATAATCCTAAAACTGACCTTTTATCTCAAAATTTTTTTAAAAAATGTCATAAAAAAAGAGAAAAATAAGGTTTACTCAAAAACTAAGAAATAAAAGCTTTTCTGTTTAATTGTCTCTTGTGTAGAAATTGAAGGCAATTATTTCCATATAATAACGTCCTAGAGAAAAAAATAAAAGACACTTTTTAATCGCTATTATTTAAGGTTTGTACCGTATGAAAAACTTTTTGGTTTTTCGGTTCAGTCAGAAATATATTGCCATTGCAGAAACGAAACATTCCTAATGCTCGCAAAAGTCGAATTTGAAAAATTGAAAACTTTTAAAATTTTCGAGACTATACTTTTTTCAAGCCAGTGGACACTGCGAACATCTAGTTTTGGCTAAGAAAGACAACGCGCGACGGCCTAATCGTGTTATAAAAAAATTGGCGAAGAAAAAAGATATTTTAAATGATGAATGAAGATAAAAATAAACTTCTTGAGATAACAAAATTTCAAATAATTTATGGGAATAAAAATGTCGAAACTACGAAAATCTGAACCTATCGAGCATCAGTTCTCCAACAGCTTTTCGAAATAGTCTAAAAGCAGGAGAGTTAGTTTTATCTTGATGAGGCCGCGAAACTTTGAAACTTTTTGGTTGAAATGCTTCAAGCGAAATTGAGAAGCTTTGTCAAAGTAAGTTTCTAGCATTTTTTTAGTTATTTGCAGTGCAAATTTTGCACAACTATTCTTAAAAATAAGACCCTTCTTTTGAAAACAATGCTCTTTATTCGTACCATTAATCCACTATTTTGTCAATTTTCAAATTATGTGTTGTACTTTTTGTCTCGATAATCAATATGAGGCGCTTTAAAAGTAAGAGCAAAACAGTATTTCGTGCATGTATTTTTTTATCTTGAATCAACTGGCGTTCAAGCATGAACGCTCCAAATGGTGCTGGTGTGATTTGCTAAATTTCTCATCTTTACTTCCCAACAGGCTATTATGAATCACGAGTTTTGTTTTCATTCGTTCAATTAAAATTTATTTATAAAAAATCAAATTTTTCAAATTGACGCCAAAATCTTAAAAACCAATTTTCACTGTTCAAATTTAAGATCTAGCCGTTAAATTAGATTATCATTTTTTTGGCAAATGGCACCACAAATACAAATAAATAGTCTCAACGAAAGACTTATCTTAACTAATTTTTATATCGTTTTACAGCCAGCAACATATTTATTATTTTGAAAAATGATATTCATTTTGGTTTTGGTGAAAAATCAGAGTGTATTGTGAAGTTGACCTCACAAACTTTAATTTCGATTGCCACTAAGCCTGAAAATCAGTTTTGCAAAAAAACTAACAGAATTTTTTTGATTTTTCGCTTTTGGCTCCTGGAACTGTTTTCTGGAACTCAATAAATCATACTTCTGGCTAAACTGTTATCACTTTAAGGGGGGGGTGCTTAAATTGATTTTTCTGACTCTGGCCCCCTCGAGTTAAAAATTTGAAAATTTCAGAGAACTTGAATTGTGATTGAAAAATAAATGAAAATAAAAAAATAATTTTTTTGATAATTAAGGGGTAAATTGATGACAGTTTGAGAAATTTTTTCAAATTTTTCTCAGAATTTCTCACATGCAATCAGACGTTTAATTGTGGAGCACTTTTAGTTTTTTCCATTTTTGTGGAAAATTTAGAGGTGTGGTGCTCAAAGTTCAGAGAAAATTGAATTTGTTGAAAAGTAAATTAAAATCAAAAATTCATTTTTGGATTATTTAAGGAGGTTTTTGGCAGTGTTGTGAAATATCTTCAAAATAATTTTTCACAGAGAATCCAGAAGTTTAATTTGGGCACTATAGGTTTCAAATTCAATTATTTGAAAAATTAGTTTTAAATTTTTTATCCAATTGTAAGGGAGTGCGCGTCGATATTCTCAGCTTACGTGTAATACTGTTTGAGTAAACCTTATTTTTAGAGAATTTTCGTGCCAAGTTTTTTCAAAGAGAAAGTTGGTTTTTTCGGGGGTTGAAATTAAAGGTTTAATAAGGATACGATAATTGAATTCTCAAAATAACTTTATTGATTGCCCTATTTTGTAAAGAATTTGTCAACTGAGTTTTTTAAGTCGTAGGATTTTTCTGAATTTTGAATTTTTCCAAATAAATAGGTTTTAAGAAAATGTATAGTTCAGAAATTTCAACAAAAAACTAAATTCACAAGTCGTTCCTGAGACTATGGAGACAAAAAAATCAAAAAAAGAGGCTACATTTGAATCTCAATCTAGCTTTGCGGTGGAATTGATGTACAAACGAAAATTACTATATATATTTAAGGGAGTGAGGCGTTTGCACGAGGCTCCCAAATAACGCTTTTTGACCACTGGAGCAAAATTTTGAAAAAAAAATCTTAAATTTTGGCGATGGTCATTTACATATTCATTATAATTCGGATATTCTAAAAAGTGGATGAGAAATGAATAAAGAGTAGGCTTTTTAGTGCTTTTAGGGACGCCTTACTAAAATTCATTTTTTGAAGCGAAGTTAAAGTATGAGATCTCTGAATATATTGGCAACTTTCTTAAGAGTTATAGTACGTTTGGAACAAAATAATTATTTCTAAAGCCAGGTTTCTCAGAAACTTCAAAAAATGAAACTTCGAAAAATGTCCTAAATAAGAGCTCAATTATTGACGCCACTCCATAAAAAAGGTGGTTGGTAGGGTGTCCGCGTTGAATTGGGCCGAGAAAAAGTCAAAACTAGGAATTTTGAGTAGTCCCATCTTCCTGTTGCTTAATTTTTGGGAAGCAAAAGTTGGCTTATGACATTCAAAATTTTTAATTCCCTGGCGACTTAAATAATCAAAAAAGAAAACCGGACATGATTAAACTGGATGAAAAACCAGAAGTGAACCTCGGGAAAAAGTTGGTATAGATTTCGGTGAACAGGGTTATTAAGCATGTACGACTTTTTGGTCATTTTTCAGGCAATTTTTAAATTAATGGCTCTCTTACTGGCAGTTCTCATGATATAAAAGCGGCAGTTAAACATAAAGTAAGAAAACTATGTTCAGAGAGCACTACTTAACTTCCAACACGCATAAGTGTTTTTTAACACATTCAACAAAATAATATGGTAGCACCGTTAGCTGGGGATCCGATTTTTCCGAAATAACCGAATTTCCGATAAAAGGTGATTTTATGTTTTTATATATAATTCGAATTTTATATTCAAATTTCAGATTTTTCAAATTGGTAAATTTTGTAAAAATTTTAAAAAAAATTTAAGAATTCAAATTTTTTTTTTTAAATCATTTTGTGAATTTTTTCAAAAATTCGAAAACTTCTTCAAATTTTAATATTTTCGAGAAATTTGACAATTTTTCTACAAATTTTCTGGATTTCGAATTAAATCTAAAATTTTCTGAGAATATTGTCAAGTTTTTGAGAAATTCTCAAATTTTGTAGAATAAATTGTCAAAGTTTAAAACAAAGAAATCTTTGAAAAAAAATTTAAATAATAAAGAAAATTTTATTTCTTGCGAAATGACAAATTTGAAGAGAAGTTTCGAATTTAATGAAAATTTTAAATATTGTATTTTAAATAATTAAATTACTTATTTCGAAAAAAACACCAATTAAAAAAAATCTCAAATTTGAACAAAGGTTTCAAATTTGGAATGAAAATTATCAATATTTTTTATAAAATTTGTTGTTTTTTTTCAAAATTAGATAACTTTTTTTAAAATTTGAAAACTTTTTTCATCAAAATCAAAACACAAGTCCAATAAAATCCCGTGACGAAATAATCCAAAATAAGACTTGAGAATATGTCATAAATTAATCCTCATTTCTTGAAAAATAAGATCCACGTGAATTTTTTTTGAAAATATATTAGTATGTTGAAAACTTTAAAATTAGTTGTATTGCCCAAAAAATTCTCGACGTAATTTTGATCACTATTTGTTTACTTGTATCAAAAACCTTATTTCTTTAATTTGAAGTCACGTGATTGTTTTTTGACTTATTGTAATCGAGAAAAAGTTCTTAAAAATTTCTAAAAGACATCACTTCACATATTTTTCAAAAATGATTTAAGGATCCCTGTCCTACATTTTCTGCAGTTATTATGTCATAAAAAATGCACCACAATCATTGTTTATGTTCGAACGCATAAAACAACCCAAGCATGACAACAAAAATCTATTCGAAAATTTTTGCGTTTTTTCTAAGTTTTTTTTCTCAAAATTTTGTTCAAAAATAACGTTTTGTGTCAATTGACCAGTAAAACTTAAAATATCGGTTGAGTAGCAACTTTCTCTTCAGTGTTCCCCCAGCCTTCTTTTGAGTCCACTTTCAAAATAATCGAAGCACATTCTTTTTTCGGAAATTTTTGTCACGTGACCTTGGAAAATTCATATTTTTTTTTTTGGGTCGAATTTGACAAAAAGACCCCCAGCAAGAATTTCGTTTGTTTAGAGCAGCTTTTGCAAAAAATTTAGTATAATTTTGAAATTTAACTTAGGAGGAGATAGATTTTCGATTAAAAAGTCCAAAAACCGGTATTTGACCTGTTTTTTACGTACTGATAATTAGCACTATCGCAAAAGCTTACAAAGTTTTGTATACTAATTATACAGGTTATGTTAAAAATTAAGTATTTTCCAATATAAACCTCAGAGAGTAGGAATTTCCGTTTTTGGCTAAGTGGCTCTTGTCTGCCGCTTAGTGTGAATGAGGTGGTTCTACAAAAAATTTTTGGCAAATTTTTTTCGCAATTGAAGGCTAGTTCTACAAACTTCTAATCTGAATTATACTCCTCGAGGCCCTGTTCGGCTATATTTTATCGAGAATATGTCAATTAGGAGCAGGGGATACCTTAAGTAATATTTGAAAAAAAACATACTCTTTTACCAACCTTATTTTAACATCTTTTAGAATTACACGTATACCTCACGTGATCATTTTGGGCTATGTTTGTAATAAGAAAAAGTCTTTGAATTTTTTCTGGTTCAGTTCACAGGCTTTTTTGATGATTAAGTTTTTTTTTGCAAAAATAAGTACTGTGATACAGTTAAAATTTTCGAAACAAAAACCACAAACGTCAATTATCCAAATATTTGATCTATCACTTTGTAAATTGTCACATGATTAAGGGTCCTTAATTTCGATTAAAGGGGTGGTTGTCGCCATTTCATAGGCCAAAATATGGTTTTCAAATACCAATTTGTAACAAAAGTAACAAATCGTCCGACCCAAACATTACCTCTCTCTAATATATTGAAACAAAATCTTGCATCCTAAAAATAATCAAAAGTGATGGATGGCTCTTCCAATCAGAAACGTGCTTACAAAAATAACGGAATTATTTATCAAAATGTATCTCCCCCTGAGTTTTTAGGTACACACATGATTTATGACTCAAATTACCGGACAGAACGGTGAGCAACCCGAAGTTGAGTTTTTTTAAAAATTCTTGAATTTGCTCTCAGTCTCACAAAAAAACTGATTTTTGACCCTTGTTTAGGGGTCTCATCAAAAAAGTATCTCCTCCCTGGATTTAAAGTCACCACATCGGAAACCCAGATAGAGATGTGCAGCTGAAGAGTCCGTGCAAAACACCAAGGTTGAGTTTATCTAAATTTCTGACTCGTTTTCTGTAAATCTTGTTTTTTAAATTCAAAAATCAAAGAAATTCAACTTTTGTCATACGAAATATTTTTAAACTCATCAAAAGAGTTTCGCCTGTCCAAAATAAAGGTACCCAATGTATTCAAAATAAAAAAAAAAATTAACCAGATCACTAAAAGCAGTTATCACAGATACCATAAAAAATAGCTAAGAGATTAAAATGGCGGAAAATTTGTTTCTAGAGCCCTCACTTTCTGCGACGACCACCCCCTTGAAAGCCATGCTGATCAATCAAAGTCCAGAAAGACACCAAGAGATACACATAACTTTAGAGCGACACTTATAATCAGAGTCAAATTTATTTTAGAATTATTTGATATGAAAGTTTAGCCAGAAGTATGATTTATTGAGTTCGAAAAAAAAGTTCCAGGAGCCAAAAGCCGAAAAATTTTGTTAGTTTTATTCCAAAAACTGATTTTCAGGCTTAGTGGCACATCCGAAATATAAAATCTGAGGATCAACTTCACAATACACTCTGATTTTTCACCAAAAATAATATTCATTTTTTAAAATAATAAAATGTTGCTGTAAAACGAATAAAAAATAAGTTATAATAAGTCTTTCGTTGAGATTATTTATTTGTATTTCTTGATGCCATTTGCCAAACAAATGATAATCTAATTTGTTCCTTCTTTCGGGTTATTTTCAATATTCAAAACTAATTTCTTAGGGCTCAAAAATGCTGATTAGTAGACAAGTTTTGTTAAATTTATTAAGACTCATTTTAAAGAGAATTAAATGAGCTTTCTGAAAAGTTATAAATAATGGGCAAATTTGGATAAAACTTATTAACGAAACCCGAATAAAGTCTTCAGAAGGTGCCAGTACAAAATTAGCGTCTTACTCTTTCAATTATATTTCGACTCGAAATCGGTCTAGAGGCACGCAAGGCTGAAATGATTCATCCCACGGCTTAATTTGAACTTTAGGGTAACTTTCCGCGTAATCGAAAATACACGCACATGGCGTGATTACTCGCCCACTGTCCAATCACTGTGAGCGTCAAAACCCACGCTTAACCAACAAGCAGTTCTCTATTACACCTAACCTCAATTAAGGGTATCGGGGCTGTATCGCGAGATCCATACATGGTAGAAACTTAATTTTTGTCGCATCGAAATTTTGTCAAAAGTTTGCTTCCGAATCAATTAAAATTATTTCTATTAATATTCCTAACACTATATAAAAAAGCATGAATATATCCAATTTTTATATAAACAGCAGTCGAAAAAAACGCAGTCTTATTTGGCTACTTATTTTTCTGAAAAAATCGGTACACAAATACAGAGACAGGTAATTGCTAGAATTATTGAACCTGCTAATAGAGGCTTTACGGCGATTAAGAATAAGTCATATCACTAGCAGTTTTGAGCAAAAAGTTTTTATTGCGATTTGTGCCGCTGTGAAAATTACAGTACTGAATTATGAAAACATATTGATGATTGCAGCTTAAATTCAAGCATTTGAAAAATAGAAACTTGAAAATGAAATTAAAAAAAATGCAGTTTTCTAGAAACTGGTTTGCACGATTAATCCTGATATGGAAGCAATTATCGATGGTGCGTTTCTTCAAAATTCAGATGGAATTCAAGAATTCCATAATTTTGCTCTATCTCAAAATGAAAATGATCAAAATGAAGAAAATCTCGCTGATATGATGCAAGAACTTGAAAATTTTAAGTTCTCTAAAATGTCAATGCCGTAAATCATTTTGATAATGATTCTGAATCATTGATTTAATTATTCTTGAGTTAGTGCCAGAAACACAAGATGTAGAAATAATTAAAGTATCTGCTTGAAAAAGAAAACTTCAAATGCCAATATCGGATTTTTCAGAAAACCAAAAGATTCTAATTTATAAATTTCTAAAATCTCGCATTTAATTGCATTATTTTAATAAGTTGACTTTTATTTAAACTTTTTAACATCATTAGTTTATTAGGAACGACTTCCACTATATTCTTTACATTAATTTATGAATAAAGACCGCTTAAAAATCATGCATTGCCGTTGTACGACTTATGCGCTTGAAATTGAGAAAAGGGAAAATGCCCATTTTTTCAAACGACAAATATTAATTCTGTTATTGATCAATTATTTAAATTCTTATGAGGTTGAGGAAATATCTCAAGTATTAACTAACAGGCAACAATTATGATGCTGAAATCCGCATTTCAATCAGTTGCCAGTTCACAACTGGACAAATTCACAGTGATATTACATACTGACAGCATTCACTGATGATGCTGTAACTCGACATTAAAATACATTCATGTGATCAATATTATTTGAATCGGCAGACACAAAACTGTGTCTGATCTAGAAATAACTGTATTCAGAAATGTTAATTCATTCAAAAAGAGATCCAAGGTTATGAGTGAAAAACTCATGCTATTTCAAAACTAGAATTTTAAACAATTCCGATTGAATAAAGGATATGGTTAGAACGGAAATTCTATCTTTTTTTATTAAAGTAAGTTCGCTCATATCCGACAAAGATCAAATTGCTTATTGGTGTCATCAATTAACATATGCAATGCGCATTAATTATATTTCAAATTCATTGGTAGAAGAGGACAACTAGATTTGACAACTTTTGAGCGATTTTTAAAATATGTGACAGAGACTGCCTGTACTATAGGAATGCCTCAAACTTACAAATACAATTCAAAGCTCTTTGAATGAAATGCATACGAAATGTCTTCGTTATTGCCGTCAAGCTACGATGAAATCCAAGGACAATTGTAGTCTTGAAAAATTGCAACATTAAACGACCTTCTAGAAAAACTCCCTAAGCCCATACGTCGAACAACTAGTAAACTCACGAGCTAAATAAATGCGTGAAGACTTGTTGCAGCAGGAACGTTGCCGCACTTTCAGGTTTATTTGGTGAGATATGGATGGATAGGAAGGACCCTACTGAAACTATCAGCCCGGAGTTTGATAAAAACAATAAGGTTTACTCATTGCCTCAAAAAAATGGCACTTAGAAAAATTGTTTGCCAAGAAAGGGAAACATATAAATCAAGGTTGATATCATCTAAGCGTAGTAACGGTTCAAATTACTCGACATGCTTTTACTGCCGAGGAAAGACACTTCTTCAGAAACTGTCGTATATGAACAGACAGGGATTGTAAAAAATAGTGAATCAAAACTGAAGAAAGATAGCCAATTTATATCACAATAAGTGATCAACTACAATACCGCGATTCTGTTCAAATTATTTTGTTCTTAGAAACTGTGTTAAACGCGATGTTGCGATACACAACTAAACGTTGCTATACTCCATGAATGATTTTTACCTATAAATAAATAAATTGATGGATAGAAAAAGGTGATTTTTTCTTGCAAACTATAAATTTCTTAATTTAAATTCTGTTGAGTGCAAAACTGGGTGACTTCAGTCACCAGCATAATACATCAGTTATACAATTTTGAAATATTGTATTATTGATACTATTTACATACTGGTGTTGATTAATTGCTCAAGTATCTCTCAAAAAATTTAAAACTTAAATTAAAATTCCGAGAAATACCTTTGAAAGATTTTTAATTTGTTGAAAAAATTTTAGCCTACAAAAAAGGCGTTGAGAGGGCAATTCTTTTACATTATTGGTGATGACAATTATCATTTAACTTTTTCAGGTAAGATTTTTAAAACGGGAGTACACACGATCTTGAAAGATTTTTGTTGGTTGATTCAAGAATCTGTTCGAAAAACTCGCTTTTGTTTCTTAAATTAATTTTTTAGTCCTAAGCAATAAATGTAATTTTTATGTTAAAAAATAAATATATAGTATTTTATTGCTTAAAAAAAATCAAATAGATATGTCATTTTTTTTCGAATGATAAATTCCTGTCATATATTATTGTTGTCTTTATAAAAATACAAAGTGTTAAACGCAGCTGCTAGAAACTACTAGATGCATGCGTTACTCAATTAGCGTTTTTTTTTACTTTTCAATATTTGTGTACGTGCGCATACATTCATATATTACTAAATGAAATGAAATTTATCTAATAATGTGTCGTAAATTGAAATTTGATCCACGAACTGATATATTCTAATTGTGATGATCTGAATGTGGTGCCATTCATCTCCCTAGTCAGCAATGAACGGTGATTTTAAAAACCTACAATAAACAAAAATCTACTCTTCAACTGGTTTGCACAATTTACCCCAAGAAGGTATTTAGAAACATCAAAACACATGCGAAATAATCGCAACTATTAACAACGAAAAACTACGTAAACAGTTTTGAAATTTTCGAGCACTATCGCTTATATTGCAAGAGGTCTGCTATTTACCAAATCAATGAAGTGATCGACTGTTCGCGTTTTTCTCAACCAACAATCGATTTGCTTTATTTCCCCGAATACTTTAATCAAGGCCATCATCATAGATGAAAATAAATTGTAGGTAATGTGAATTTTAAACTCTCGTTTGCTCTATTTGACATTCGAAAAACTGTAACTAATCGGAAAATGCATTTTCCACGATTTTTTCAACACCAATATAACACTCATTATAATTGATTTTCGAGTTCATAATGGATAAACAACAAAAGATTTGAATCTTTTTACAACAGAATTCAACATGGGTTTTTTCTCAAAACTGCCTACGCAACAAAAATTTTTCATGTAGTGAAAAGCAGTAAGAGCCTAACCATATGACTTTGTTAAAGAAATATGTGTAAGTCTCCTGATTAAACAAATAACCATTTTGGGAAGCCCTACATCAGATAACTTGATTAAATTCAATTCACGGCAATTATTTCGACAACTCCATTAATGGAAATCGAAACTCGATCTTAATTCGTAAAAACAGGGTGTTAATTTTCTTTCTAGATGATTAATTTTTTTTTGGTTTCAAAAAGTGATTTTATTAATCAAATAAACATGGGATTGTCATTAAAATCAATTTAATTGCGAATCTATTGGTAGAAAAAAATGTTGTTAATTTTTTCTTACAATGAATAATTTTTTGTATCAAATGGTGATCTTTGCTTATCAAAATCAAATTGTGACATTTTTTATCAAATAAATCGTGATTTCTTCTTTCCTGTTTACTACAATCACTTCATTTGCAATCTTTTGTTCAGAAAAATGGTGTTATTTTTTTCTTAAAAGATTAATTTTTTCAACAAAAAGTGAATTTTTGTAAATATCAAATAAAAAAATGTGTTCTTTTTATTAAAATCAATTTATATGGTATTTTTTTCGAATCATATTTTTTAATATCAAAATAAAATTTGAAATTTAAAAAAAAAAGTTGTTAAAATTTTGTTTTGGATAATATTTTATGATGAATGTATTATTCGTAAGATGATTTTTTTCTTAAAAGGTGAACTTGATTACGTTACTTTTTCATGTCATACCAATCTAGTTTAAAGACCGCTCAGAAGGACTGGACTGAGATGCACATCCGATTGTTTTTCGACTAAACTGTCTTATTGAACTCTTATTCCTATGAATTACTGTCTTGCGTATTAACGCAATATACGGCGACCTTTTTAGTCATTTCAATTTCGAATGTAAAATATATGAATGTTATACCCCGTATCCTGATTTACATTACCTTTATCCTTGGAACTTGAAAATTATTTGATTTTCATATTTATTTTAAATTTTGAATTTATTTCTGATAATAAACTATTTACAATTATTCATAATGTATATCATTATTTACATAATTAATATAATACGACGTTTCGAATTTTTCTATTTCCATAGTAAAAATTACGAGAAAAAACTTATACTAGTAGTTGACTTGAAATATTCTAGAAAGTCTATAGGCTATAGACTATAGCGTCAGTCATAAACAGAAGTAATAAATTATATTGAGAATTGGACTAGTAGATTTAAATAAATATAAAGTCCTTATTTTTAAATATAGCAAATCATATAGTATCATTATATCTGGTTTTTTAATTAATTCAAATTTGATAGTGAGATTAAATGTATTCTTTCTGTATTTCAAAATGAAAATTATTAAAAACTTTACGATGAAAATTGATAAAACTCAGTGAAATTTTGCTACAAAAGGTTAATAAGTTTTATGCAACCTTCAAATACAGACAGTGTCTGTCAGACACTTTAAATCGCATCTATGATTTTACGTATGAATTTACATTGCCAAAGAAAGTTGAGAATCTTAGTCTACAATTTTGATCTGATCATCGACGTTTCTTCGAACAAACCACAAAATTAGTTTGCATTGTCTTGAACCGCGGTTACCGCCCTTTAGTAGGTCGGATTAAAATTCAAAAATGAATTTTTTGAAAAAAATCTGAAATTTTTGAAAAAATCCGAATTTTGAAAAATTTAAAATATATCTCATTTTTTTTGTTGCACAAAATCAATAAGATTGGCGATCTCGGATTTTTTCTCTCTTCTAGTCTCTGTTTTGGCATGCGCGGGTGACATCCTAGTAATCGAAGAAAATGTCCCTAATTATGTGTGAATTCCTTCGAATTCTCAGAATCAGACGAGTAATTCACGTAAATATCGCCTTCAAATGAAAGAATCTTCTCTAAATAACAGAATCGTTTTCTGCACCCGGGGATCGTTATGAATATATTTTTAAAACATTTTATTTAAAATCCACCTTTGCTGCTGATACTGATGCACCTGTGATTTTTGATTTTGTACTATTACAATGCGAAATAACTATCCCGGCGGCTCCATTCGCTTTATTTAGAACAACTCTGGGGTCAAATGGTTTTGATGATTTCCTCATACTGCAACATATATCGTTTAGCTGGTTCCATTGAGATTTTTGTCCGGCATCTAACAATACGGTCATTGCGGGCTTAGAGGCACCTCTTAATAAGGGTGTACTTATAGCCCGCTTTTCATTGTTTTGGCGTTGAATCATTCTCGGCTTAAACCGGTTTCAATTTTTATTTCTTGAAATTATTAAAACATCAGTCGGAAGGAAAAATACAAAAAATCTTAATTCGAAAATAAAATAAAACATTTTGAAATTTGAAAGTTTTGAAACAAAAATGTAAATTTGGGAATATATCCCTTATTCACACTTTTGTAAATATCCCGGCCCTGATTGGGAAACGAAGTGTGTTTTTAAGTAGGAGGGCCGGGATATTTACAAAAGTGTGAATAGGGGATATACTACTCAATAGATTAAAAAATAAACTTTCGAAATACATTTATACCGGTTTTTTGTGAGTTTCTTAAACGACGCATGGACAAACAGCAAATGTTTTTATCAAAATAGAAATAAAAAGGTCAGAAATTGATGAAGGTGGGGGTTTTATCCATAAATAGTTTCATTTGTCAAAAGTTAAAGTTTTTTTCTTCTCCATTTATCAAGAATGTTAAAGCCGAATTCACCGAAAACTGAAAGTTGAAAAAATTTAAACATTTGTTTTGAAATTATATTGTTGTCAAAATATCAGATTCATCAGAGCCTTATTTTGATGCAATTTCTTCTCGAAATTACCTCAGACAGATTTACGTAAAACGCAGTTTGCGGCAAGTGAACAAAACGCATTTAAATAAAAAAATGTAAAGCGGTGAATTCATCAGTTAAACTACCAAAAACTAGCTTAGATTTTACTACTTTAATTCTTATTTTTTCATCAAAATAAGCCTGAAATTAATCATCCTAAAAAATTTTCGTAAAATTGGCGTAAAATCTTTCTAGACAATGTTCGCGTGTTTTTATTTTATTTTGAAAATAATATTTTGGTCAAAAATGGAGGAAAGAGTTTGTGAAGCGCGACTTTTAAAGAATTTTTCGACTTCTTCTTGTGCGTTTGGGAAAGTTATTGATGATCTACTGGTCATAAAAGATCTTGCAAATCATGAGCAACAAGACGTTGGGAAATATACAAAGGTTTTTGCATATATATATCCCTTTATCGAATTTTTGTTAATCTAGGATTTGCGGGCTGAAAAGCGGCCCCATGAGTGGCCAGGAGGGGTCTTGGGAGTGTTAGGATTGGCTCCTTCAGCCCGCACATCCTAGATTAACAAAAATTTGTTAAAGGAATATGGCCCATATTATATGGGGACCTCATAATGGGGTACCATTCATAAAAATAGTTTACTGAAAAAGAGAATCGGTCTGACAATCATATTTCGAGGGAGAAATAGTAATTCGCCGAAAAATTTCAATTTTTCAAATATAAAGACTATTTTTTCTGAAAATTTTTTTGGCTCATCGGTTTCTGTGCCAAATTTTATTATAAAAATCTACAAAACTTTGATTTTCACTTGTTCAGTCGAGAAATTTTTGCCTAAATTGCACTTTTTCAATAAAATTCTGTCAGTTATGGTAACGTTTTCGATTATTCATTTTTAACCATTATTTGATAATAAAGAATTTGCCGTACAGATTTCAATACAAAACTTTTTTGAACTTGGGAGTCTAAAACTTTTTTCGATACATAGGAAATAATGGAGGCATAAATTATGTCGCATAATCAAATACCAAAAATTTTCAATAAAAAGTGAGTTTTTTGCCCTGAATTTACTCATCTTTGACATAAACTCATGAAATATTTGTTTTTTCGATGAAATTTTACGCTGAAAAAGATGGCCGAGACAAATTTTAAGTAAAAGTTTTCTTTATATTTGAAAAATTAAAATTTCCGATTTTTCGACGAATTACTACTTACATGTATTTACCCTATTTCGAGTTTAAGGTCGAAATCTCCTAAAGTGCCAGAAATAATGTTTTGTTTTTGTGCGAACCGGTAGTATTTTCCATATTCAAGTGAAGATATAGCGAAATTTGAAAAACTGCCTGAGAAAGTTTCACCATTTTGGCTTAGGTCCTCTTGTGTCGCTTATATCCTTTTATCAACGGAACTCCATCTCAAATACGTTTACTATCTCTAAAGCGCGTGTTTCAATCTCACTAATGTTGTCTAAGTGATTGTCTTGAGTATGATAATAGGCAAGGGTGCTTGATATTGGGACCGCTAAATTTGATCAGTATGTAAGCACTTAAGCAATCACTAAGACAATCACTTAGACAACATAAGTGGGATCGAACTCGCGTATAGAGATAGTAAACGTTTTTGAGATGAAGTTCCGTTGTAAAAGATATATTACATAGCCGATTAACTATCCTACCGTCCTAATCTTGGTTGACTGAAGTCAATATTACTAACTAAAATAAGGATTTGGTTATTTTTCAATGCTATTATCGTGAGTTAACCGATATTAAAATTTTCGGCGATTGGAATTGCGATTGTTTTTCTCTAAGCGAAGTTGGCGCTTTTACTACACTCTTAAATTAATTCACCACACGCGGAAATAACCTTCACTAGTAAAGTGACTCTACTCCCACGTAATCAAAACCTGGGGCCACTCTCCACACCTCATGCAGAGTCCCCAACCTACATCTCTCAAATCATCCAAAAGGTGTTAAATGGATATGTAAGGAGCTAAAAGATAGTTCTCCAAGATGGCAAATCTGACTTGTATCCTAAAAATCGGTAATTTTTTATCGAGAAAATTAAATTCCAGCAAACCACAAATCGCGTTGATCCGATGGGTATTTCTGGAAATGAATTTCTATAGACATGAATTAGAGTGAAATTCAGCGACCGCTAGCGGGCAAACTTGAGGTCCTAGAAATAAGAGACCAAGCTTATGTTTATTCCTTTTGCCGATTCAGTTTACTTTCAAAATTTTGGCACTATATTATCGTGAAAGGTACCACCTTAATGTCAGAAAAAAATAAACTTTCATTTTAGCGAATATTAGCTTCAATTTTTATCATTCTTGTTTTTTCTGTTGTCCTTGGTGGGAATTTTGTGAGACTTTCGTCGTTTTCAAAAGATGTCGAGGAATCAAGGGGGTTAAAAAATTAATTTTTTAAATTTTATTTCAATCAAAAAAATCTTAACCCTTGAAAAGCCTGAAACTATCGATGAAATCTAACCTGTCAATGCTTTGGTTAGATGAGTTATAAAAAACTGTACTGTGAATAAAAAAGTTACAAAAATTTTAGTTGAAATGATGTAATTTTTTCGCACAGATTTGAACAAATTAATATCGCCCAATCTTTGAAATTCGTCAAAAAATTAACAATTTCAATTTTTAAAATATTAACTATTCTGGGAAACGTTTTTTGAGAGAGATTTCAGTTTCACCTGATATGACTATTAATTTGGCTCGAAAATGCAGCTGATTGGCTGATTTGCCCACGTCTGTTGAAACGAAAATGACAGTCTCTAACATTAGTTTATGAGAATATCTAATGAATTTTTGCCTTAGTGGCACTAATCCAATGAAAGTATAATTTCCACGAAAAGTTTGAAATAACCATTAAAATTCTTATAAATAATATTTGTAATACAGGAGGAGGCCTCATACCGCCAGCCTAATATCGCCGAATTTGCCAATATCGCCGAAAAAACCTACCCAATTTCACGATTCTTAGCAAAATTCCTGCCAGTGCGACATGAATGACGTCATATTTGACAAGACTTTAATTTACCAAAATTCTTCTTTTTCAATTCTTCATTAGACTCACGTTGTAACAAGTACTACATTCTACACATTTTGGAATTTTACTTCATTTGAACCTATTGTAAAAATCCGTATAAAATTGAAAAAAAAATCAAATTATGACGTCATTTCGAACGCCCGCGCATTTTTTAATATTAAACAAAAAAATTTATTTCCCAATATCGCAGATTTTTTTTGAAAAAAATCGGCGATATTGGGCCTCCTTCTGTTTTGCTTTTCAATAACGCCAATGTGTATGAATCATACAGTATGATTAATTGACTTTGGAGCAAATATATAGCAAATATTATAAAAATTTCAAACTTTTTGTTGGGAAAATTTCTGTCCGGTCCTAAAACTTAACATAAAAAACTCTGCAAAAACTTCACGAATTTGTGTTTTGTAAGAGTGAAACCGTTCCTTATTCCAAACCTTTGGTTTTTCCTTCTCGGCGGGTGCTTTCTCCTTTTCAGTTTGTTTTTCTGTATTTTGATCATTTTTCCTTTTGTTTATCGAACTGATAAATTTATCAAGACCAGATGAAACAATTTCAAAGTCCTCGGAAAAAAAGTGATTCCCCTCTGCCATCCCGCGTCGCACCAAACAAAGTCTAAAACTAATTTTCAACCAAAAATAGTTTTCGAGTTGTTCTAGAGATTGTGGAGAGCGAGACATTTTTTGGCATTTGTTTTTAAAATTTTAAACATTTTTTAAAACTTATTTAATTTTGTTTTGAGGTTTTATTCGCGATTTTTATATTCAGTTTTTTTATGGTCAGCGAATTAATACGGAATTATTTTAGTAGAATAACAATAGATTAAAATTCAGCTGAACAAGCACAGAATTTAGTTAACCCAGCCTATGAATATGTAATTGCAAATTTAAGTTCAAAATTGTTGTTTTAAGAGGGTGATCTTTAGGGCGTCACCTGTCGAGGCCAAAATAGAGACTTAAGGGAGTTCTATAGGCAAAATGGACTTTTTAATGCTTTATTTCTCTCGGCATAGACATAGGAAGTGAATAAAAACGTTCTGATAAGTTAGTTCGTAATCTCTGGAAGACGTTTGAATATATTTTTAAATAGCATGTTGAACCAACCGGTAAATGAGGTTAACCAGGAGCAAAAAAATTCTTGAAAAAAGCTGTATTTTTCGTCCTATTTAGGAAATTTTCAAAATTTGACATTATCTGCGAAATTCAAAGGCGGAAAAAAACTGTGTTCCTTTTTTTTAATTTCTTACTGAAAAGGTATCAAAACTGCGAAAAAGGACTGTTTTTTGCTATTTTGGCCACGAAAGTTGTATTTTTTTCAGCTACATGGCAAACTATTTTTCCGCTGCACTATAGTTTTAGTAATAATTGTTAACAAACTGTTGTGCCTGATTTAACGATTTCATTTTTTAACTCCCAGGAGTACGATTTGAAAATTTATTTTTGACATCCAATTCGTCAATCAGTTTTTTTAAAGACCAAACGATTCGTAAGTTAAATGTTTTGGAAACGGATTTAGAACTATGACCAAATATTTAACCTTTCGAGCGCAAGAGCAGAAAAGATTTTTTATTTCGACACTCAGAAAAATTCAATATTTTTCCGAAAATTTGGTAATTTTACGATTTTTTGAGTTTATATGACTAAAAAAGCCACGTTGAGTTCAAAAATCATAAAATCAACCTCTATCTTTTTTAGTTCAAAAGATACGACTTGCTATAGAACCTATATACTCAAAATAAGCTTGTTTCAAATTTTACGAAAAAAAATTCCAGAATGTTAAATTTTTTCAAATTTTTTTTCTTTATATAGTTAACAATCTACGTGGAGATCAAAAATCTAAAATCCAGTCAAATAATTCAGTACAAAGATATGGGCTGCCTATAGAACCCCCTTAAAGGTATATGAAAAATCCGAGGAAGTCATTCCTCTTTATTTCTTTCGGAAAATTTGAAAAAAATAATTTCGAATCTTTTTGAAAATTTTTTCGAAGTTTTTTTTCAAAATTTTTCAAAATCCGAAATTTTCAAATGCGCTGGAATAGCATGATTTGCACATCGAACAAAAGAGGAAAAAATTTTAAGTATTTTGGCTGAAAAAAAAATTTGAGAAAAAAAAATTTCAAGCAATTTTTTATAATGAGAAAAAAACATTTTTCGACAATGAGTTATTATGTCTCCGTAAAACCGGAAGTGGTCACTGATCTTCGCTTAAAAGCTGAACATCGAGGTTTTCAATGGCCAATTGCCGAAAAAGTACAATTTTTTGACCAAATAATATTTTCCTCAGATATATTTTCCTCAGATATATTTGAATAAAAATCTTGCATCCTAAAGAATTTGAATGGGATGGATAGCTCATCCGATCAAAAACGAGCTCACAAAACTGACGGGACTATTTTTCAAAAATTTATCTCCCCCCTGATTTTCGAATGTATACCGATGATTTATGACTTAAATTAACCGGACAAAACGTAGGCAGCTGATATTGGAGAGTTTTTATAACAATTCGTGAATTGAGCTTCAAAATCATCAAAAAATAGTATTTTGAGCTCATTTTAAGGGTCCTAGTCGAAATGTATCTCCTACTTGGATTCAGAAGTAGCACATTTGAACCCCACATGAATGTGTACCTGAAAAGTCCGTGGGGATTACCCAGGCGAATTTTGTCAAAATGTTTTTCTTGTTTCTTCATAAACCGTGTTTTAATTTCTCAAAAATCAAAAAACTTCAACTTATTACACACAAAATATTAAAGAAACCATCAAAGAGTGCTTTCCTGACAATGTTTCAAAGTAAAAAAAGTACCCAAATGCTTGTAATTGTTCATATTTTCATAAAAAAAACCATTTATATAAAATTTGGAAACGTTTTTTTGGCTTCATTAAGCGACGAGCACCCCCCCTTAATTTGCTCTTTGTATTTTTATGAACTAGGTCAATAAAAATAGATTTAAGGAACTAGTGGAGTTCCGGCAGATTTGGATAAATACATTTTTGTGCAGTGGGGATGATGGTGAAAATAAAATGCAGAGCCTAGGATAGGTTAACTATTTATCGAAAATTATCCCTAGTGGGCCTTTAATATCAGGCGTCATAACTTTGAGGAAGTGACCAATGAAATCGCGGAATTTTTTAATTAAGTCGACAATCGAGTGAGGTGATTGGACACTGGCTCAAAGTTATGACGCCTGATATAAAAGCCCCACTTGGGATCATTTTCGATATGGTGGCAAGCGGATACTGTTTCCGGGATACAACTACCTAACTATATCAATTACGGGGCCTTCTGGTTGTTTTTCCACTTTTTCAGCCAAAATTTTTATATAATTCGGCTTTTTAAAACGACTCATTCGATTGAATTCTTAGTTAGCCTAAACTGAGCACAAATATTTAGAAAAAATGAAAAGAGATGGTCCGAATCAGACCATTGATTTCAATTTTTTAATAAAAACTGATAATTAAAAAATTTCATTAATCGCAGAAAAAAAACAAAAAATAGTCCGATTATGTCCAACTTATTATCATTTTATTATTCACTTGAGATTTGTGCTCAGTTTGAGCTATCACAAAATTTAATCGGATTATTCGTTTTAAAAAGCCGAATTATATCTTTAATCGAGGAACAACGAGCATTTTAAGTCAAACGCGGCGAATTAATTCGGCTTTTGAAAACGATGCTGAGCATTTATTATGACTAATAATATTATTATTAGTTATAACAAATCTCATTCTAAATCATATCAAACGCCCCCGATATATCTCGTTAGTAACACAAGATATATCGTGACCTTCAGATTTATTACTACCTACACTCATTAAACGTCTGCTTTATAAAGAGCGTCCGAGCTCTCTATATTTCAGACGGGTTTTCTACAACACAACAAATAAATCAACATATTCTACACAACACAACCGCCTCATCTCTGTCTGGAGTGGGATTATCAACCATCACATTGGTGTCTGAAGTGGGATTCGAACCCACGCCTCCGAAGAGGCAGAGGATGGACCACTTTTATTGGAACCGAGGGCCAAAGCAAACGCAGCACGTCGTACATCTAAACCGAAGAACCCGACAACGTCAGGAGCACCTCAAGTTCCAGCAGCAACAGCGGCAACGGACTCATCTTCGTCACGCCCAATAACGACGCAGCCGGCGTCTACATCAAAGAAAATGGTCGAGATCGTATCTGAGGACGCTAGACCAATTGAAAAAGCTCTTAAAGAAATTAAAAATCTGATCTCAACAAATAAAGAAGGGTTTATCCAACTTTCGGAAAAAATTTCTAAGGTCATAGACAAAATAACAGAAGCCAACAAGACGCCAGTAGACGAGGTAGAAGCCAGACATTTTGACCACATAGTCGTCATTATGATAGATTTTTCACCGATGCAAATTACAAAAAATTTGGCTTTCCAAACGCTTGTGACGCGTCATCTAAACTACTTTCCAGGACGAAACTTCATGTGCCGCCAAATCCTACACCCGAAATCGGCTAACAAGAAAATTGTTGCGGCATACCAAAACAAATACAAATTATTAGAAGCGGCAATTTCGGGCCTTCTAGAATTCTCCGATGAAGAAGGAATCTCCAAGAACTATAAATTCAACGTTTCGGCGTTGGATTTGATAAAGCAAAAAAAGGATGTCAAAGAAGTGCACAATTTCGCAACTCTGTGCCCTATCGACATCGAAGTTATTTTCTACTTAAAGGACAAATTTGGAGAAGACCATATCAAAATGCTCATTACTGACAGACAAGCGCCTATATACAGAGTGCGGAAATTCGATCAAATAATAAAGTCCAGTTTTGGAACAACTGACATGGCCAACGAAGTCATAGAGGCCGCAACGCCACCTGCTTACGAAAAAAGGCAAAAATATGTCAACTCGGAAGAACGGTCAATTTCCAAAAGACAACGAAAATAGCTGAAAAAAATTTTTTCAATCACATAAAACAACACTCGTAATATTTTCTTATAAAACTGAAAAAAATATTAAAATCTGAAGGGGGGGATGAATGCTGAGCATTTGTTATGACTAATAATATCATTATTAGTCATAACAAATCTCATCCTAAATCATATCAAACGCCCCCGATATATCTCGTTAGTAACACAAGATATATCGTGACCTTCAGATTTATTACTACCTACACTCATTAAACGTCTGCTATATAAAGAGCGTCCGAGCTCTCTATATTTCAGACGGGTTTTCTACAACACAACAAATAAACCAACATATTCTACACAACACAACCGCCTCATCTCTGTCTCCATAAAGCAAATAGAAGCACAGAAGTAAAATATAGCATTGGTTAGATAGAACCATCTATCAACCATCACAACGACTCATCTCATTAAGTTTTAAGATAGCTCAAACTGAGCACAAATATCTAGTGAATAATAACATAAAAAAGAATTGGTTCGAATCGGACATTTTTTTTTTGAGATTACTGAAATTGTCTACTTATCAGTTTTTGTTAAAACATTGGAAACAATGGTCTTATTTGGACCATCCTTTTTTAATTTATGTTTCTTTTAATATTTGTCAAACGCCGAATTAATTCAGATTAACTCGCCGCCTTTGACTCAGTATGCTCGTTTTCCCTCGAGTAAAGATATAAACAATTTGGCTGAAAAAGTGGCAAAAATGACCAGAGGGCCCCATAATTGATATAGTATTTAGTCCAGACAATTTCTACACCTAAATCTTAATTTTAAAAATTGAAAAATAAAATGAATCCAGTTTGGTATTTGCATACGACTAAAAATTTAGCGCTAAATTAAATACCGTTAAGTTGAAATTTCTTTCTTGAGAACGTTTTTTAGCCTAAATCTAACACACTTGGGGGGGGGGTTAGGGGGTTCCCCCCCTATATAGTCGTGCCTAAATTAAATACCGTTTTTAGTTGAATTTTATTTCTTGAGAACGTTTTTATCAAATTATTTTTGACTGTATCGTTGAAAATCATTTAATCTGGAATATATTAATCAAGTCCCAGAATGATATCATATTATAGTATATAATTTATAAATAAACCGACGTACGTCAAAAAAAAACGCCCTAGGAGCTTAATCATTTTTCTCACCAAATAATCGTCAATAAATTAGTCAAAAAATAGTGCGAATAAATGTGGTATCGAACCATAAAACCTTTTGATCAGAGAATTTGATTCCAGGTCATTCCCTGGACAAGGCGAGTTAATACTTGGTGAGTCCAATAATAAAGTGTTGGCATTTAATTGATATTTATCGGCCTAAAAAACACGGTGAATTAAAAAGCTAAAAAGTTTGAAAAATCAGGTTCAAAACCTTGAAAACATATCGTAAAAACGGTAAATATTGATTTTTCGAAAAAGCGAAAATAGGGTCTTTTCAAATATAACGACAACTTCTTCAATTTACTATTTACCCGTAAAAAGGCCTTAATCTGCCAGGTCTCTACTACATCCTTAAGTCACGTCATGACGTTAAGGATGTAGTAGAGACCCATGGGGTGGATATCTCAGCTTCAAGTTTATAATACTTTTTGATACACCTTCTGTATGTTGTTGAGAATTTTCTGCCAATTTTTTTTTTAATTATATGTTTTTTTAGTTTTAAGATTCTTTTAAAAAAAAGTCGGGTTTTCGCCTGTAAACAGCCTCGGTATTTTTTCTAGAGAAAACTCGCGTCCTACTGACAGCAGTGTGGCTAAAAGTTTTTGCTCATTCGCGTCCTGATAAAAGCTCTCTACTGTGACCGCACAATGAGTCATTTCATATATGGGAGGTTTTGATCTGATATCAGAATTATTCATTTTGGGGTCCATTTAGAACATTCATAATAAAAAGGTAATTTTTAAGATGCGACAGATTTGAATGTGCCACCATAACCGTTTCTCTGAATTTGTGTCGTCATTTTGAGCTTCATAATTACTCGATCGGTTGAGTCGTTGCCGAAAGTCGAATTTTAAACGGACACATTATTCACAACTGAGAGGCACTTAGGTTGGGAAAATGATGTATCCTTATTTTCTTGAGAATGTAGGTTTTGCGTTGATAATGCAGATATGATCACTTAAGGGTATGCCGCAGCATGCTAGTTCCTACATTTTATGCAGTTGTTTTGCCATAAAAATGCACCAAATTAATGGTTCATGCTTTGAAAGCACAAAACAACACTAATAACATCAAAAATTTTTTGAAATTTTAGCGTTTTTTCAATTTTTTTTAATTTTTTTTTTCAAAGTTATAACATATGTTAAAAAATAATGTTTGTATCAATTTGACCACTAAAACTTTAAAATAACGGGTTGACGTAAATCAACTTTCTCTTCAGTGTTACCCTGGCTTTATTTTGAGCTTACTTTCCAAAAAATCGAGGCCATGACTAGTTATTACTCTTAGCGGATTTGAGTACATGTTATACAGGGGAGCCTAATATATCCCTTTTAGGATGGGTGAACCCGGCGTGACAAATGAAGCATTTCTTATATAGCTTAATTTTGAGAAAAATCCGAGGAGGCCATTCTGTGTCAAATTTTACGGAGATTATTTTTTTGAAATTTTTTGACATAATTTTTGAAAATTTTGGGGCTTTCTCATTGGCTGAAAATAAAAATTGCTTAAATAATTTTTGACCACGGAAATGAATTCCCGAGGTTAAACTGGTCTAAAAATTTTTTTATTTTTTATTTTTTTTTCAAAAATGGCATTTTTTTGTGCTCGAAAATCATGAAAATCGGCATTTTTTCACAAATCAAATTTTTTTTTGAAATTTTGAAAGCACGTACGGCTGATTTTTTAATGTTGTGTAACTCATAATTATTGACCAGACGAAAAAAAAATTATTGTTTTTTTTATTGGCAAAAAAAGTTATTGCTTTTGAATAGTGATATTTACGTCATTTTATTTATTTTTTTAAAAAACAAGATTTCCAATCATAAATTAAGCGTTTTTATTCAATAATTGATGTACATCAGCGTGTTAATGATATGACGAGTTCAGAACAAAAAAATATGTTGCTGTTGGTTGTGCTAAAAAAGTGTCAGTCTTGTGAATCCTGATATATAATTTGGCCTCCCGAGAAAAATGAGCACCCGATAAAAAGGTCTATAAACTTGAAACCTTCGGACCTAAGATAGTTTTAGACGATTGAAATTTTGGTCAATAAAATTCTTGACTCCGGTCACTCGGTGGCGCTGTTGAGGGTGATCAAAAGTTTTTTTTTACGTTTCCAAAAAACGATCAATGTACATTTTTTAATGCTAACTTATTTTAAACTTAATCTAGTCATGCGGTTTGATTTCAGGTCAAAAGTGACTTTTGAGCATTTTTATTTTTCAACCAATCAGCGATCAGCAAAATTTTGAAACTTATCTGAAAAAAGGTAAAATAAATCTCCAGAAAATTTGCTATGCGTGCTGATGCGTGCTTTAATTTATTTCTCATATTGACATGTTCCTCAAATTCTTAATAAAAAGTTTTGTTTATGCTAAAATTGACAATTTTCGTCATTTTGATAACCCTTAACACCATTTTCTGATATGTGAGACAATTTAAAAATATGGTTTTTGAATAATTTAGTCATTCGGTTTCATTTCCGGGGTCAAAAGTGAGTTTTGAGCATTTTTATTCTTCAACCAATCAGCGATCGGCAAAATTTTGAAAAATTTTTTTGAAAGAAGTAATTTAAATGAATCTTTAAAAAATTCTATCTAATGGTTACTTCATTATTTCTTATAATGAGCTTTCCTGTAAATGCTAAATACTGTGCTGCTGTTTACACCACCAAATCATTGAATTGCCTCTAGCACACACTGTGGACATCTTAGACTCATAGTTGCTAATACCGTTTCCACAAAGTGATGCTTGCGCATCTTTTGAGTACCATAAATCATTTATTTCAAATAATTCGAGTTTTCGAACACCTCCATTTCGGTGTTACACCACGTGATCATGGTCCAACACTAAATTTGAGATTTTAATCTGAAGCAGAATCTACGCTCAAACCAAAAAATGAGTTAGCATTGAAAAAAAAATGTACATTTAGCTTTTTTTTGAAGTAAAACTTTGACCACTCAAACAGCGCCACCAAGTGATTGCACCAAAAAATATTTTGGCAATATTTTTTGGCGTGAAAAAACGCTTAAGATCCTATAGTTTCAGGTTTATAGGCTTTTTAGGTAGCTGATTTTTTTGCTCGGGAGGCCTTTATATAATCCTGTGAAATTAGCCAAGCTCGACCTAGGAAAATCAAGATTACTTTTTTTGCCAATGCGAACAAAACTTGATTTTTTCTGTATTAGCTACTCCAGTGTCAGGGGCTAAAACACCTCTCAATACTAGCCTGTACGTGGTTCAAATTTTTGAAATAATTTTCAATTGAAAAAAAAAATTACCGAAAAACACGATTTTTGGTCATTTTGAGTCATTTTTGGAAAAAGTTGTAACAAGATTTTTTCTTTCAAATTCCCTTATCTATCGATCCCATAGGTCGTTTTGGTCATTTAGAGACCTTCAAAATCCTCGTTGCTCAGGTTCACCACATCCTAATCCTTTATCACACTTTTGTGAATAACCCGGCCCTGATTAGGAAACGTAGTGTGTTTTAAAGTAGTAGGGCCGGGATATTCACAAAAATGTGAATAGGGGATATCCCTTTATCACACTGTTTTAATATCCCGGCCCTGATAGCAAACGCAGTATGTTTTTAAGTAGTAGGGCCGGATATTTACAAAAGTGTGATAAAGGGATATCCCTTTTTGCCCTCTCCAAAAGATTTGGTCCTTTTTCAAATCAATGAGAAACACTGACCACTTAAACTTTTTGCGTAGGTTACCATATATTTTTTGTAATCATATCGAAAATATCCCTATTGAGTCTTTCCCAGCACGCGTCATAACTTGGAGACAGTGACAATGAAATCACGGATTCTTGAATTAAGTCGACAATTGAGTATTGTGATTTGACAACTTGCTCAAAGCTATGACGCGTCTTGAGAAAGACTCAATAAGGATCATTTAAAATGATTCATTTTCCTTATGACATTTTTTTGTGATTTTTGGTCGAAATAGTTTGAAATTTTCCTCATTTCTTGTTTAAAATTTTCCAAAATAAATTTTTCTGAAATCACCGACTTAAGGGGGTAGTGTCCGCAAAAAAGTTGGCCTGAAAATCTGATATAGTACTAAACCACCCCCAAAAAACGTTGGTGATGGTCTCGTCGCTTTTCAATCATCGGTTCTCCCACAAGTGGGCGGCAAAGTCGAAAACGGAGGTACCATTTTCTCCTTAATTACATATCCGATCAACTTCATTCATGTGTCAAATTGAGCGGATTCTCAATGAGCAAAAATATTGTGGTGGTTTTTTGTCTGACTTTATAAAAATACAGTAGATAACCTTAGAAAAGTGTATTTTGGCCGGTTTGGTACCATTTATTCGAAAACCGTTATCAGAATTTGTTTAACTTGCTCATTTCGATTTCTCATACAATTGCGAACAATAATTGGGACTACATTTTTCATTCATGTCATCAAAAAATTAATACATGTACCGCTGAGTTTCAAGTAGGTATGACACAAAAAATGGAATGAAGACATTTTAAGTGGCACAAAAAAACAGGTTTTATTTACAAAATCGATAATTTGATGAAAAACTTTAGTTTCAAGTAGCGATGACAACTTGAGTGGAATGTTAAATACTTATAATAAGAAAAAAACTAAAAACTTATTTATGTATCATAATAAAAAAAAATAAGATAATACTCTGAATTATCCTTCAATATTTACTTATTACTTCAATTAAGTGAATAATCCTTAATTTTGGTCATCATGTAAAATGGTTCGTCCCTTTGAACTCGAATTGTGTCAAACCAACACACTGACGGCCGCCTGTGATTTTTTTTTCGATAATTATAAACTTATTGAAAAGATTTGAAGATACAAAAAATTTTAACAATGCAGTCTCAAGACCTAATCACCCCGTTTTTATGCCGAGGTGTTCAGCCTTGAGGTTTTGTACAAAGAAAAAACTTTATGGCAATGTGCTCGCATAGTGGGTTTAAAATCAAATGAATTTCAAAATATGCTATACTATAGATTTTCACCAGTAGTGTTTCAAGTTTGACCTGAGAAGAAATTTAGCTTATTTTTAAATTTATTATTAAATTTTTGGATCAGTGTCGTGAGCCGGGATTTCGAATCGATAAGATACCCGTTAAACTCAAATCTACTACTAGCGTAGTGCACTTGTCCGGTACTAAATTCTGATAAATTTAAAACTAAATTTTTACAAAAATTTTCGCAAACGAAAGAAGAAGTGGCATAATAAGAAAGAAAAGGGATAAATTACAAGTTGCTGACAAGTGATTAACCGAATATTCTTCCTATCTCAAGCCGATAATCAAGCCGGATATTAATTAAGAAAACGTTTTGTCCATATAAAATAGCAGCTGAATTTGTCTACTGCCCTCTTGCACTATTTTACGTCAAACTATTATAAGTTTGAATCATACTAGAAATTATTTCGAAGAATGGACGAAATTTTAGTTCAAATTGCTCCGGAAATTGATAGAGAAATTTCCCCTGAGATTCCCAGAGAGATTTTTAAACCAAATTTAACAAAAGAACGGGAAACTGAACTTATTAAAAAATGCTTGCGGTCTACAAGGAATAAATGGTTATAAACGCGCACTTTGATGGAACCTTCCAGACATGAAATTATCCTATAGTTAATGTACATATAATAAAGTTTTTTTACATTTGAGGGGATCAATCGAAATTGCTTCGTAACGCCATTTCTAGAGTTTTGAAATTCCAGCATTAATTTTCATGGCTATTTCATGAAATTCAATTTGAATTTTATGCATATCGAAATTATAATTAAAGGCTACAGCGGGGTGCGGCGTATAGTTATACGCGTAGTTAGATTCCACGCAAAAACCTACGTAAGCCTCCGCAAAAACCTACGCATTTGTACGTCAATTTGTAAATTTATTCGTTCCTGGCGTGCAGCGTATGTACAGGCAAAAGATGGGCTTTTTTTCAAACGTCCTAGGCAAAAAAGATAGGCGTTTTAAACCAGATTTTCCAGACCAAGATTCTCTGGTCGGCGCGACAATGAAAATTCACTTTTTTAAACATGTTCAGATTGACCAATGAAGTGTCGGTATTTCAAGGAGTTGAAAAACATGTTTTCAAGTCTTGCAGACAATGTCGGCTAGCTTGAAAATGGGCCAATAGTTTATTCAGATAAAAATATTAAGTTTGTCTGGTTTTCTGCGAAGTGATTTGTGAGCATATTTTTTTTCATAATTTTCATCGTTTCCTTGACATTTTAACGATTTTCGGATAAATCTTTTTCGAATTCATGTTTATTTTAAAATTAACTTTATTTCATTTTTTTCAATAAAATTAAATTTATACATCCTAGAAGATTTGTAACGAAAATTAACTTTAAAATCACCAAAATTCTTACTCTGACCATATTTTAACGCAATTTTAAACTCTAGATATTGTCCAAATTGACCAATCAGAACACATTTTCTCGAAAGTACGCGTATAGTTAGAATTACGCGTATAGTTAGGGTTTTTTGGCGACAAACTTTCTAATTATACGCCGCACCCGGCTGTATTATTTTTCTTTAATCGTAAATGCTCCGTAACGCCATTTTTTAGAGTTTTGAAATTCCAGCATCAATATTTCATAGCTATTTTTTCATGAAATTCAATTTTGGATTATTTTATGCATATCGAAATTATGATTAAAGCTATTATAAATATGATTAATTAAATTGTTATATTTATCACAATAGAAACTTATCGAGCTCGTATTGGCTTATTTTAACCTACGCGAATTTGTGCTCATCACTATATCGATTGATTAATTTTGTTTGATAACAAAAAAAGAATGGTTTCCATTCCAGCACAATGTCTTTACCACTTGAAACTCAGGCGGTATGAATAATGCTAAAAATCTGATTTTCGAAATTTTGAAGGTTTTGATGACATAAATTTTTTGATCCCACATACTCATTTTTGGTAACAAACTACCAGAGTCGATCTGGAGAGCTTAGTTGTATATCCATTATGATGCCCGAGTTACTTAAATATCTTATTTGCCTGTTAAAAAAGATGGGATAAGATATTTAAGTTACTCGGCATCATGATCGATATAATTAACACATCGATAACTTCAAATTTTAAATGCTTAAGTTTTTCACAATTCTCTATCTTCTTGGTGTTTATTAATATTTTGTTATACTTGTCTATCTTGAGATTAAGCACTTTGTCGCGTCAAATTTCGCACATGAAAAGTTTACGTGAGTTTTTGAAAGTTAAAAAATCTTCTTAGAAAAAATGAAAGGCCCTTTATCAGTTAGAATTTTCACACGTCAAAATAATTTCAATTTTTCATTTAACTCCTACAATCCGGAACAACTTCTGGACTCACAGTCTTTTTACGGTCACGCGTGACTGTGGTGTTTAAATCAAGCGTATAACCTTCGTTTTCATTATCAACATTTAATTTTCACTTGATCAATGGGTAATTCTGATAATTTCCTACAATTCGTATCAAAAAAAATGTGAAAAAGTAATTTAAAGGCATCAAATGGTGATAAGAAAATATAAAAATCTCTCTTTTTAGCACGATTCACACAATTAAGGGCATAATTGATAAGCATTGAGGCTAAATTTGACATTTTAAAATTTGCGGTATTAAACCGGCCCAATTTGGGTGCTGAAACTGCAAAGAAAATGCATGCTTGATTCAAATTTCTACAAATCAGCTCCTTAAAAATTAAAAGAACTATTCTTTATGACAAGGTTCAAGGCCAATTTCAATCGTAGAACCTTGTAAGTACCTCAAAAGAATCGGAGAGGTCGATTTTCTAATAAAAATATTAGCAACTATGGGTGAGATTATGTACTGAACGGTTACTTAGAGAGCAAAAAATAGTAAATTTCTGAGATTTCACAAGAAGATATGTGCTCTCTGGCGACCTTTCAGTACATTAATGACCCATAGTTGCTAATATTTTCATCAGAAACAGTCGAACTGACGAGAGGTATTTTGAGCGCGCTCACGCCCAACTCTATAGACGTTTCGAGCACGTTATATTGTATATTGCACGGGTAACAGGTCTGTATCAAATATAATAATGTGGTCAGTTAGTTATACTTATATATATATGTATCCTCTCTAATCAGTCTGACACCATCGCCAGTATCCAGAGTCTTATAGTATATATGATTCACCAGAGTAGGGCAACGAATGGTATTATACGTGCTTGGGGCACACAGTGTGTGATACCCAAACAAATAAGGATCTGAAATATGTCCGATTATTTTGTCATCACTGTCAGTGAATACTTCAGATAGAGAGAAGGCATTACATCCACTGCGATCACTATGATTCGTGTTATATGTATAAGCACGGAGTAGTCGCTGACTATTACGGATCGTTATAATGGAGTGTTTCACGTATAAACGGCACTCTGTGTATTTATTGTACATATGCGAATTGCGCTCTCCTCACGTATGAGAGCAGGATCGAGCTGTGCACGTGATGTTTGTTGTCTTTGAGGAGAGGGGACCACAGGGTTTGAGAAATCTTAACCAGCATAGACCACTTCGTTGATTTTTCAAAAAATGTTGATTTGCACACACACACACACACCAGGATGCACTCATATATTCGGGCCCAGATATCGCACAGGTGAGAAAGCTGGCTGAGAGGAAGGTACACTGGAAGAGTAGCGTATTTGTATGTAGAGTGATAGACTGGGAGAGTGATGAGACACTTTAATAGATGTGAATATTACATAGTCGAGCATTGGTGATTTGCACTCTCTGTCTCACTATAGAGCATCGTCGATTAATTGCGCAGATGTCTATGTGGCAACACACAAGGAATACAAGATGTATCCAGATAAGACACAGTAATCGTTACAAATTTCTAAAAAAAAAAAAGCGCAACAAACGTCAATTATTTAAAATAGTTGGATCGATCACTTTGTAAATATTTCTAATGAATGATTAAGGGTCCTATTAATTGGATTAAAAAAACGGGTCACGGTCAGCGTGACCGTGAAAAGACTNCTTTTGATCATCGAAACAATTTCAAAAACTGTCCGTTCGATGTTAGCACAAAATTTGAAATTACAAAAAATATGAAAACATTTTCACATCGGCATGGAGAGAAACTATGTACCCTAAAATTAAAGGCTATAATGTCTACCACAGTAAGTTTTAGCTCATGATTAATTTCTTACTATTCGCCAAAATTATACAATAATTTTGGATTTTTATATTGAACAATATCCAATACTAGGAGCGACGAATGAAATCTTCTCCTGATATCCATCTTTAATTCTGGGTCTATTTCTAGGATTCACATTAATATTTATATAATTTTGTACATTGTCTGACCAGCACAATCATTAACTAGATATTTGTGCTCAGTTTAAGCTATCTAAGACCGTAATCGGATGAGCCGTTTTAAAAACCAAATTATATAAAAATTTTGGCTAAAAAGAAACAAAGGCAATCTTAAAAAAAGGTTTTAGGCAGTATCCGACAACCTTTAATTTTTTTTTGTAATGAACGTAATATTTTTAAGATTTACAGCTTCAGTATATAATTGAAAAATGTTTGGCAAAAAACATTATATTTTTGCATCAAATATAGGCGCCCTCGGAGTTGATTGTACTTCATTTTTTAATTAATTCCGGAGTATATTCTGTCGATCATGTGCGATGACAAAATTGAGGTGAAACCTAACTAAATTATATGGCAATAATCTTGAATCTGGAATGGGAGGTATTAGCAAGAATGGTGTTTTTAATTCGTTCGTTATTTTCGTTATCTGATGTTGAACAATATCGAGCCTTTTATTCATTTTCTGGAATAATTGTTTTCTTTTACCCTAAGAAATATTTTTTTAATCACCATAAAATTAAATAGAAAGTAAAAAAATGAAATTCATTTTTCAAACATTACTTTAGTAACTTTAGTTGAAAATGTGGTTTCAAAATACTTATCTTGAGACCGTTTATGTACAGAGTTGTGTTATTCTCCCTTATTTCCACGTAGCTTAAAAGTACCGCTGATTGACTGGTTCCCCTACAAGTGTTGTGCGAAAAAACGGTCTCCAAGATTTGGGTTGTATCCAGTAACTAGACTTTAGTCTAGATTTGTGAGCATACAAAAACAGTTCCTCCAAGGCACCAGAGCCAATAAATCGGCAAAACTTTGGACGTTATTTACAGAAAGCTCAAGGCAGTTGGAATTCCATTTGCATAAAAAAATTAAAAGATTATATTTTTGCATCCAAAATTTCAAATCCTTAAATTTTTATTTTGAGTTCTCCATGTAGCTAATATAGACTATTATATATATTATATTTTATATATTATTATTTATTATATAGTTTGAAAAGCAAGGTACAGCATATCATGTCACGTGATTCACACAGTTGTGTTCACAAAATATAATTCTCTTGGATTCGACGCACAAAGAGGAGCTACGTCCTAGTTTCACTTAATCAGATTAATGTATTATGAATCAAAAATAACATTTTATAATAAGTCTAAAATTTTGTTGTAAAAATCACGATTATTTTTAAAAAATAGCTATTTTTCCGAAAAAGCCTATCATCACACTACTATCATTGTTTTCAGAATATAATTTAAAGCAATAAAGTAACTCTGTGGTCAATTTTTGATAGCTTGAATTAATTTTTCGAATAAATAAATTATCTCATGGAAAATTTCAAATTGAGATTTTGAAATTTCATTTCTGAAGAAAAGTGTCTGTCCAAATACCAATAAAATTGAATCCTAAGTGTTAATAACACTGTGTTATGCATGCACAAAACACTTTTCTAAAAACTGACTAATCTCACATTTTTGTTTGATGTCTACTTCCAAAATAATTTTACCGGAAGTAAAACATAGGCCAAAAATTCTAAACATTAACTTCCCGTGATATTGGACCAAATACAACTAAAAAATCAATGATTTTGGAGCCACATAAAATTCTTGAAAATGTGTAAGAAGAACAAAATTCTAGGAAAATGTTTTTTGTTTGCCATTTATGGAGGGTTTCAGGTCATTTGAGCCGATATATCCGCTCTTTGCTCACGAGGGTTAAGCCTTAAATTGAATTTATCCAACATTAACTCGTAGAGTCAATAAGTAACCAACCAGTTGGCAAAGTTCAAATTTGAATAAAAATAAAGAAATTGCATTCTGGTGTGATTATAAAAATGACATTACTTACAAGACAATCGTGGATATAATTTAAATTTTGAGCTTTAAATACCCGATAGACGGCGTTGAGATTTAACGACAGTTGTGCGACTACCAATGGCAGTCTACCATCCAATTTATGTTTTAGCCATATCCCTTTATTGCCCTCTCCCAAAGATTTGGTGTCTCAAAAACACGGGGGTGAGAAAAAGACGCGTCATTTGAAAACGAGTCATCCAATTTAGCTCTTAGATAGCTCAAACTCAGCACAATTATCTAATTAATATAAACATTAAAAATTGTTTTTAATTGGACCAATGTTTTTATTTTTTTTCTAAGATCACTGAAATTGTTTAATTATTAGTTTTTGTTAAAAAATAGAAACAAAGGTCTGAGAAAAAATAGAAACAATGGTCTGATTCGAACCAATTTTTATTTTGTATTATCCACTAGATATTTGTGCACAGTTTAAGCTTTCTAAGAACCTAATCGGCTAAGTCGTTTTTAAAAACCTCGTTGTTTTCTCACCCCCGTGTTTTTGAGGGACCAAATCTTTGGGAGAGGGCAATAAAGTGATATAAGTCCTAGGTCAAATTTTAAGACAGAAATTTTGAGTGATTTTATTTTAAATAGACTATCCTCAAAATTAATTTAATAACCGAAATAAAAAAAGTTATCTTGGCGTCTTTCAGAGATAATACTATTAATAAGATACCTTATGAATTTTAGTTTTGGAACGAAACGTAGGGTCGGTGAGACATTTTTTCAAGGCATTGACTCGCATCTTGGAATCGATTTTTGACTTTTTCTCTTAGGTGCGTTCTGTTAAAAATATGCTCGATAATAATTATTTGCTTGTTATTGAAAACAGTGAATTATTTTCGCGCATCTGTTGCACTTTCTATTTTATAGTAATTATTATTAATTTTGAATCGTGCTTTCGCAATTTCCAAGAAAGAAAAACAAGCAAGCTGTACGACACAATTACCAAATTTCCAATCGATATAAAAGATGATGACCCTTACAAATTTTTAATTAATCCGTCTACACGTTTCATTCCAAATAAATTAATAAAAAATCTTACTAATCTCGACTTTCTCAATTGCAACCTTAAAACAGCAAATCCAAGCAATTCAAACAAAATGACCGAGATATATAACTATACGGCCATTTTTATGTTAAACAAACTGCATTTAAATATATTTGATGTTGATCTAATCACCCCAGCAGGATATAAACTATATCACAGGGCCCCTGACGCAACAGGCCAGGCTTATACAGCAATTATTGTAAAAGAAGAATTGACCAAATATATTAAGCAATTCGACGTACCAAATTTTTTTACAAAAATATTTATTTCGCATGAATTTTTAAAAATATTTTTTACATCAGTATACCGGCCTTGTGACGGTTCAGTGAAATACAAGTTCATTAAAGAGGACACTAACTCTTTTTTCGATAAACTTAAAAAAATTGCCTGTGATTCTAGCAAATACTGCTCGGTTATTTCCAGTGATTTTAATATCCACTTCAGTAATAAAAATAAAAGTTTTTCCGCCAAAAAATTGAAAAAAACTTGAGTATAGTCTTATTGGCTACACTAATATGGTGAAAAAGAGTACATACCGTAAATTCAATAAGAAAGCTAACAACTTTTATGAATCTACCATCGACGGGGTTTTTTGTCAAAAATATAAAGTTAGACGGCTTTTTTCACCTTAATTTGGCAGATGAAATTAACTCTGACGGTCATTTGGGCCAAAAAGAATTAATTAATTTTGACCTAAATTTTGCGCAAATAAAAACGATGAGTTTTCAACGTAAGCACGCCTCTGAAGAACAAATATATAATAATTCAGACAAGGTGTTGGGGGTTTTTAGGGAGGTGCTTGATGATGAAAACATTGACATAAACGATTGAGATTAAACGCAATCGTCTTTTAAAAAAACTCGTTGATCTCACGGAGCCTGAACGAATTGTTGAAAGACGAGTAGGATTTTTTAAAGCGATTCTCCAGCAAACAACACTTGACTGGAGAAATAAAATGAACTTTTTAAGACGCCGTAAAATCGACGATCGAAACGATCGATATATAAAAGATGCTTTCAACGAAGCTAGCAAGATTTTTCATAAACTAGCAAGAATCGATAGTATTGCCTCTGTTACCGAATCTAATGGTGTAGAATTTGTTGACGATCAAGAATTTTTTAAAATAAATCGGCGCCTCAATAAGGATAAAAGTAAGCTGAACGAGTGTCATATGAGTGCGAATAAAATTGCGGATGGATTTCGCGACCTGCAGTGGCTAATCATATGCGCAATTATCAAAATTTTAAATTTGTAGTTAACTAATTAATAGACTGTGCCAACGCCTTCGGTGCGACGTCTCATATCTCAATTCTGGAGTGACTTTTCAATTTTACTGACACCACAACCTTTAATTGGTGTAAATCGTTTTTGTCTAAAAGGACTTTTTATGTACAAAAAGGTGAACAACGCAGCACCCTCAGGGACCTTTCAGAGCGAGGAGTCCCTCAGGGCTCTGGGTCTGGCCCAATAATTTTTTCACGAGTTTTTAATGGGGCACTCACGCGTGTTGAAAAACGATTTCCAGATAAATTTTTCACCTGTTACGCTGATGATATAGGTATAACGATCAAAGGCGATAACGAGCTGGAAATTGAAAAAAAAGTACAAGATGTTTTTCAAGCGATGAAAAGTGCGCTCGCAGAAATCGATACCTCAATTGCAAAAGAAAAAACGCAGGGCTTCATTTCAGGTAATTGGCCTTCTAATAAACCTATAATACAGGTTGAATTTAATTTTTTGTCGGTGTTTTACGCATCACTCAATTTATAGTGTGATTTATAGTCAGTTCATAGTGTGATGATAAGTGATGCGTGAAACACCGACAAAAAATAAATTCAACCTGTAATCGAAAATAAACCTATCGAATTAGTCGATGAATTGCTCTATTTGGGGGTTAGAATTGGTCAAAATAAAAAAATAGGGGTTGACCTAGAGCTACAACTGCGGCACATTGAGAAAAAAATGATCTCAGCTGCAAATAAAATTCTCACAATGAGAAATTATGGACGTAAAATCCCATTAATTCGGCTTTACAATACATTCGATAGTGAGTATTTTAGTCACGGCATGGATACTAAGCAATACACAAGATTTTTTCCCGTGAGACGTTTTCACGGCCAGGATTGTCCAGACCACCACAACAATAACCAATGAATCGACCAGTAGTTTCCAAAAAAATTAAAACGACAATTTAACCCGAATAAAGCCGATGAAGAAATATTGTTTGCCTTGTGGTGGTCGTCGCAAAATGAGGCTCTAGAAACAAATTTTCCCAATTTTATTATTATGCCTTTTGTATGAAAATATGGAAAATTACAAGCATTTTGGTACTCGTTTTATTTTGATACATGGCTAGGAAAGCACTTTTTTGATGAGTTCAAAAATATTTCGTATGAAAAAAGTTGAAATTTCTTGATTTTTGGAAGTTTGAAACACGATTTACAGAAAAACGAGTCAGAAATTTAGACAAAACTCAAGTTTGTGCTTGTGTGACTTTGAAATCCAGGGAGGAGATACATTTTGATTGAGTCCCCTAAACAAGGGTCAAAATACAGTTTTTTGGTGATACTGAGAGCAAATTCAAGAATTTTCAAAAAAACTAAACTTGGTGGTTTGCTCACGTTCTGTCCGGTTAATTTGAGTCATAAATCGTTGTTTTACCCTAAAAACTCAGGGAGGAGATACATTTTGAAAAAATAATTCCGTTATTTTTGTAAGCACGTTTCTGATTGGACGAGCCATCTTTTGATTTATTTTTGAGATGCAAGGTTTTGTTCAAATATATCAAAGAGAGGTAATGTTTGGTCCGACGATTTGTACTTATGCTACAATTGGTCAGTGAAAACCCCATTTTCTGCCTTAAAATGCGACGACCACCCCCTTAAGACAGGCTTTTGGGTGCGGGGCGTAGTTCACATTTCTGCGTGTGAGGGGGTTGTAGAAAAAGAAATAACCTTTTTTTCCAGTCAACAAAACGTGGTCAATAAGGAGTCCAACAATACCACTATTTAAACCAGACCGTCTTAATATTTCATGGATATCGACCAAACTACAACGTCTAATGCACCGCTCGCACCGAAAATTGCACACCTGACCAAACGGAGAGTTGACCACAAAAACTAAATCGATCATTCCAATTAATAATTGTCGACAATTGTAAAAGTTCAAATCTAGTTGGAGCATTTCTCAACAAAAACCAATCGCATAGAGCAACAAGTGTCTCAGCACTTACGGATTTATATTTATTAATATAAATATCATCATGTGACTTTGCAACCTTATCATAAGCTAGTTCATGATAAAACTTACGCATCTTTATCATATACTCTTCAGAAAAAGGTCCTAAGGGATGCTCGAAACCTAGAAAACCTCAAGTGAAATACATATGATGAGCCCATTGATAAGATGGGAGCTGTAAATATCAACATATCAGTGGACATTTGATTTCGGGTATTGTTCCATACGAAAATCAGGTATTCTTTTTTAGAGATGACCAACCGCATTGTGTCAGAACTGAAAACTAACATCAATCATGAAAATAATTAGAAATTAAAATTTAAAAAAATTGAAAGCAAATTTGTTCATTTTTTTTTTATTATCTATTTTGTCGTTTTCGAAACCTTGTGGAATTAAAATAAATCTTAGAAAATAATTGTGTGACTAAGTTTATACTCCTCTATTTATCTAAATTTGAAAAAAAAATCGAAGTATGATCAAAATTTTCCGCATTTTTTGTCCTTAATTTTTTTTGTTTTAATAACTCACATCTATGGGTAAAAACCCCAAAAATAGCCACTTTAACTTTTTTCATGGATTCCTACATATTTTCTGACCGCTGTTTGAAAAATCATAAAATTTTTATTTTTATTGACTTTTTTCCCAAATCAAGTCCAAAATTTTTTATTGGTGGTTTTTGAAACTCTCCATAAAAAATCAGGCAGAATCATATATTAAATGTTCTGGTATCTATTAAATTGGCGTATGTCAACTAATCGGTAGGTCGCGCGTTTATCATTTTGAAACTGTTGATGAAATTTTTAACACTTGACTGTTCACTCGATAAGTGCCATTCGGCACTGAATCTTTAGAAATTTTATGGTTGTGAAAAATTCCCAATAAAATGGTGGGTGTAATAGGCGCAATTTCGTTAAATTGTCAGGGCATTTTTTGATATCAAAACACAATTTTAGGTCAATTTTTATTTCAAAAAAAGCTGTTTTTCTCTACTTTTTGCCAATTTTTACCCTTTTTCATGGAAAAAAAACTTTGATATTTAAGAAATTTTCGACTGTGCAGAGTAATTAGG
>SCLH01000061.1:281725-306260 GCA_004367855.1 Oikopleura vanhoeffeni | reverse complement strand
ATCTACAAGTTCGGAAATAACCGGTACAACTCATTTTTTAACTAGTACAGCTGATCAAGAAACAACACAAAATTTTGAAACCACTTCAAATAGAGAAACAACGTCAGTAGAAATGACAACAACAACGAGTAAAACAACAGAAATAACAGAAACAACTTCAAAATTATTAACAACAATAGAACCAGAAATTACAACGGAAATTGAAATAACAACACAGGCAACAACAACAGCAACCATTCCGTATAATAATTTCTTTGTTTATGATGGCATTAAAATAGAGCAAGACTATACTATTGAACTAGATGACCCAGATTCTGATAGGTCGATGGAAATTAAGTAGGGATGCTATGTTTCTTATGATAATATGTACAATACAGTTCGCGGGCTTCAGTTTTTGATGCAGAAGGTGCGTCGTTTCAAGGTGCGTCGTTGGGCGTGAGGAATACCGCTCAAACAGGCAGCCAATAACAGGCGCGCTAGTTTCCCCGCAGAATATTTCCTGCAATTCAATTGCTTTAAGAAGCACGTGATAAAGAGGAGATAAAATATTTTTGCACACTCGATCTGGAAAATTTTTTTTGATAGTATAATGATATAAAGTTGCATATAGGTTTAAATTTGTATTAATAGGGTAGCTAAAAGAAATTTGGGGTGTAGGCAGGATCTCAACAATATTTTTTGCAAATTTATTCAATTTGACTTCAGAATCATCATATAACGCATATTTTGAGCCTATGTTTGGGGTACAATCAAGGTATTCGGAGACTTTAACAATGCAGCAACTTTTTCCACTATTTATCTCGGAAACTGTACCTGGAACTCTATTCTTAGATTTTTAAAGTCAACATTCAAACAACCAATCAATTTAAAGTTAAAAATACGATAGTTCAACTCATATAATAAACTGAAAATCTACTTTTCGACCTCAATTTTTTCGTGCTGCTCTACTCTAATCGCTGCAAAACTTTCCGTCATGCTGATTAACAAACGATTTGAATTAAGATAGTACACAAACTTATGTCACTAACTTTATGACAATCCTCTGAATAAAGCTGAGACAAAAGATGATCTGAAAGAAGTTGTTTGTGCTGGTCGCTTCCTTCGATTTCTTGTAGTATCAATATACCGTAAATTTAGAAAAAAATCGATATTTCGTGTGGAAAGAATCTAGCTAGCTTTGTCTGGATATGGAGACCAAATCGAAAATTCCCAAACTTGTTACTTAAGTACAACAGAAAACAGGTTTCAAATTTTGAAACGAGCGAGAGAACTTTAAAAAATAATTTGACGAAATACAGTTTTGATAAAAAATCCCAAACAGCGGATAGTGTAAAAGTTAGAAGAAGACCCGGAATCCACTGCCAGGATTAATAGATAATTAAGGTTCTGTTGCCGCACCACAATTGAATAGCTTATATAAATAAAAAATTGGGAAATTTTGGATTATTGATTTGTCGAAAATAAGACATTCCCATAGAACTTTGGGTTTCTGTGTTTTGAAACATTAAGAAACTGGCAAGGACTCGCCGCGAGGTTTAACTGAGAAAATGTATTGATGCTTTTTATAGAACATAATTTTAAATTCTCCTAATTGCACTTTCTTACTTGCCAAAGCGTACAAATATTTTTAGCAAAATTTATCATCTGAATCTATAGCCTGTTCAGAGGAAGTGAAGACAACATCCGAAAAAAGAGATATGAGTGTGGTGTATGGTTGAGATTTCAAGCGATGAGTGTGTGTAGAGGCCGCCTGTCGGCCAATCAAGGACGGTTATTTTCCAGTCCAGTACATTCTCACATTTTTTATGTTCACTCTTTCTGAACAGGATATAAAATTCGCTCTATTTTTTGACAACTTCTGTACAAAAATCAACAAAATACCGATAAAACACAAATAATGGCAGATAAGGTAAAATTGAGCACTGTCAGGTTAAATTCTAATATTAAATTGACTCTATGAAATCACTTTCATTCAAAATGAAAAAGATTTGCAAGTTTATGAAAACCACATATATTAAAATTTCATGCCGTTTAGCTCTTACACCCTTATCGATCCATTTAACCAAAAGTTTGATTTTTTCAGATCCAAATATTATATTTATGTCAAGAATTTCACAGGTCATTATCCTAATTTAATGTAAAATGATATTATCAACATAACTAATATAAATCACATGTATATACATCATATTTCTATTATTCATATATGAATAATAGAAATATGATTTAAAATATTATTAATTTGTATGATATAAATATTATTGATAATATTTTAAATATAAATATTCCTAGAATTATATCCTTTTTCCAACTTAAGTGGATCTTCAAAATGAGGGGTATGAATCATAACTTATGATAACCCGGTTATCTTTATAGCGAGTGTTTGAATCCCACTGATGTTGTCTATGTGATTGTTTTAGTGATTGCCACCCGATATCAAGCACTCTTGCCTTTTATCATACCCAAGACAGTCACTAAGATTATTTCGAACTTATTTTCTTTTCGAATTATTTTTTAAAATTATTTGATAAATAACGACAAAAATAAATTGCCTTGTTCTTGCAAAATAATAGCAGATTTCGACTCAAAAAATTCCATGCAATCGAGTCGCACCAATATATTTATCCAGTAAGCGTTTTTATCAGATATCCCTTATTCACACTTTTGTTAATATCCCGGCCCTGATTAGGAAACGTAGTGTGTTTTTAAGTAGTAGGGCCGGGATATTAACAAAAGCGTGAATAAAGGATATTACTGGTACAAAATCTCATTCCGAGTTTTTCGTACAGTGCAGTGAATTTTTTTCGTATGTAAAAAAAGAGATCTTGGTCAACTGCACTCTTCATTTAAGGGGGTGGCGTATATACTTGGAAGACTGGAGTCAATATAACTTACAAAACTTATAAGTCAGTTAATTGTTTTGTGCTTATTATCGTTAGCTCAACCAGAATAAATGTGTTACAGGTTTGAGTTCGAATTTTCATTTCTGAATTCGTAAAAATTTCTAAAGAATCCCAACATTATCAAAATTTTCCGCATTTTTCGTCCAAATTTTTTTTTATCGAATTTAGTGGGTTAAAACAAAGAAAATTGCCACTTTAACTTTTTCATAGATTTATAAAACGACATACTTATTTATTTATCTACGTTTCGATTTTATTTATCATTCTCAAGATTGATCTTATTTGAACTTCAGAGTTTTAAATATCAAAATCGCACAATACTAGAATTTTCGAAATAAAAATATAAAATTCCTAAAATGGCAGATTAATTAAGTGCTAATTTTTACTACATTTTAAATATCAAATGTACAATTCCATATTTAAGGCTTTTTTTCAAAATAATTTGAATGCCTCTGAATCGATTTGGTCATTTAAAGAAGGTCGTTGAGTTCTTATAAGAAAGCTTTCAGTTTTTTCACGGTCTTTCGTGCTTCTAAATTCCCTTCCTATAATTTTAAATCGGTTTTTAAAATAGTCAAATTTAGCTTTTCGACCACTTTTTCATAGATGCCTACATATTTTCTGACCCATGTTTGAAAAATCATAAGATTTTAATTTTTATCTTTTGTCGACTTTTTGAAAAATGTTATGAAACTTTTCCGCAAATCAAGTCCTAAATTTTTTTTAGTGGTTTTTTTAATTCTTTATAAAAAATCAGGCAGAATCAGTAATAAAATTTTCTGATATCTATTAAGTTTCCGTATGTCAACTGATGGGATGGTGATGAATTTTGCAAAACTCAATTAAAAAAAATTCTTGCAAAATATGTCGGGTGTGAAAGGCGTCATTTAGTTTGATATTTAGGACATTTTTTAATATTAAAACGCAATTAAAGGTTATTTTTAAAAAGCAAATTAAATTTTATTCCTAAAAAGCTGTTTTTCTCTATTTTCGGCCATTTTTGATTCAGAAATTTTTCAAATGTGCAGAATGATTCACCCAGTTTTTAACAGCCGAAATGTCTAAAGTTTATTAATATTGTCTAAAAAACATTCTAACATCGGATTTAGTTGAAATTGGAGTTTTCATGAAAAGTGTTTTATATTTTCAAAGATACTCAGTAATGTTAAGAAATTGAAAATTTAAACGTTTGTAAGAATGAACACTTTTATTGAAGACAAAAATTAAAAATCGAATTTTCACTATTTTTTTCTTTTATATAATCTAAAAAATATATCTAAAAAATCTACCAATCTTTTAGATCGATGCCACCCCCTTAAATTTTTGGGTCACAGTAAATCATATTATGCCCCATATATTATCTCTCTAGGGAAACGTTTTCCCATCATTTCATGAATAAAATTAAAAAGTTAGAATTTAGATTTTTGTACCATAATTGAAGTCTCTAGAGAGCAAACTATGATATTCATCTGGCTGATGGTGTAAACTAAGATCCAAGTGATCTTTCGATGGTTTTGTAAATTCTTTTTTATGGTTAATAAATTATGGTTAATTAATTATTGATAATTCTTTTATAAAGCAAAAAATTGATTCCACATTTGTGAAATCTACCCCCTTTTTTATTTCACCTGAGGGAAAAGATGATGACATTTGTGCTAAAATATTTTTCAGTCTGGGGAATTATTCTCATCGCTTTTCTTGGGATAGCTGTGCCGCTTGCTATTGTTGCTGCTGTTATTTGGTGTTGTAAAAAGGTAAACTAAAATTTTGGATTTAAAAGTAATAATGAAAAAATAGAAAAATATGAAAAAATTGGCTTCAACAAACTATGTGAAATTTTGCCGATAAAATTAAATTGTTCATAAATAAATTGTTCATAATCTAATAAAAAAAGCAATTGATTCACGAATCACTCAGTTGAAATTTTGCTCACATTGCTGAGTTATTAGTCTAAAATTTTCGAAAAATTTGTTGAACTATCTAGCGTTTTTGGCCTCACAGCTCTCCTGTTCACACTTTTGTGTAATTTTTATATCGTTTCTGGACTTAATTAGAGCTCAAATAATTTTTGATTTCAAATTATCCGAAAAAAATTCAAAAAAAAAATTTACCGTTTATTTCAATGAAATTCAATTTTCAATTTCAAGGTCAGTTTTGATTTTTCTGAGATAGTGATTATAAGGAACTGAATACAAAGTTTCCAGACTTGCTGTATTTGTCTTCACTTTATGTTTTTTTATCATTTTGAAAATCCGGTTCGACTCTTTAAAAAACGTACCGAAAATGGTTGTATGAACCTTTAATGAGAAAACTATATTTTATCTGATTTTTTAATTGGTGCTGAGAACGTTGCTGTAACCGTCTGCTCTATTTTGCGATAACATTCCGAGATATAAACCGCGCCGTCCAGATATTAGAAAATTTAACTCTTATCACTTGTTTCGAATTCGAGTTATCTGTGATTAATTATCATGTTCAATTTTTCAGGTGGTAACAGTGGAAAAATAGTTAAATTTTGATATTATATTAATTTATATCAATCACGGAGCTGTCTGGTTGTTTTTTGTTAGATTTTTAGTCAAAATTTTTAAATAACTTGGCGTTTGAAAACGACTAATCCGATTAAGTATTTAGATAACTCAAACTGAGCACAACTCTTCAGAGATGAATAAAGTAAAACAAATGGTCAAAATAAGACCATTGTTTCCAATTTTTAAAGAAAAACTGATAATAAAACAATCTCAGTAATCTCCGAAAAAAATCAATAAAATGGCGCGATTTTTATTTTATTATTCACTCTATATTTGTGCTCAGTTTGAGCTATCTAAAAATGTTATTAGATAACTCGTTATCAAACACCGAATTATTTAATATTTTTGGCTGAAAATCTAGCAAAAAACGACCAGGAGGCTCCGTAATAAATATGTAGGGTGCCCACAGTGATTTCTCAGACAAAAAAATATAGCTTTAATTTTTTTTATATTTTAGTGTTGGCCAAAAATAATATATACATATGTAGTGAGTTTTGCTCTCTAGCGCCAAAGTGTGTCAGTGATACAGGTGTCGTCATTGAATTTGAAGAGTGTATTATTTGGAACATTTTATGACCCACAATTTGAATTCGAAGATGAGTTACCATACATGATGTCTCAAAAGTTATTATATTAAAGTTTTCTCCCGAAATTTAGCAAATTTTTCCGTAATAATTTTTGAAATTCCCAGAAATGATTTAGTCTTGGCAAAATAAAATTTCGAATGTTTCCTCAAAGATATTTAGTCTATTATGGGTTTATAATCGGTTAAAATTTCAAAGTATCTAATCAAATTTTTCACCAATTTTTCAAGAAATACGGGATGAGTATACAAATCAGTATTTTTAAAAACCTGCTCTGCGTCCCTGATTTTTTATAATTTAGTTGTCACTTTACAGCTACCACCTGTAGTGATATTGCCCCTATGACGTCATTCCCGGATCAATAACCAGCGCTTTACCGCGGTTGAGCCTGCTTAAAGCGGGGTTATATCCGCACAATTTTTATTCTTAAAACTTAGTCAATTATAAACCCGCGCAGAGTTGCATTCAATAAAAACAAATTACTTTTTAAATGGATAACCGGACCTCAGAGTAAAAGTCCTAAATATTTGAATGATACAAACAACGCAAGATATTAGCACACAATCGAAACCGTTGATTGCGGAATAGGCCGATTTCATTGGTCAGGTTGAGAAAGGATCAACCAATAATATGCTCAGATTTTGCATTTTTCAAATATTTAGGATTTGTACTCTGAGGTCCGTTAATCCATATCCCTTGAACGGATTTATAGTGATTTAGGATCGCTTTTTGACCTGCACATCATTTTTGAGTCATATTTATTGTACTTAAAAAAATATTAAGAATCCCAAAAAAATTAATTTTCGGATTGTCTGTCCGGTAGTTTCTACCAGAAAATAGGATTTTTTAGAAAGTTCTTGGCTTTGCAAAAAATCTAGGCAAATTTATAGCGAAAAATCTTTATTTTTTGTCGAAACTACCAGACAGACAATCCGCAAATCTTATTGTTCAAAAAATGATGTGCAGGTCAAAAAGGGACCCTAAACAACTATTAATCCGTTACCCTCCTCACTCATTTGAGTATTAAAATACCCTTGAGGCACCAGAGCCACTTTTATGGCTCGACTTTGAAACTCTTTTATCCGAAAAGTATGAGTGCTTTCGATTTAATTATTTTTCTGTCATTGAAATAAAGGATTGACTTAACTTTATGGATGATTATATTTAGATAATTAACCTTTTGAGTACTTAATTGACGCTGTGGAATAACAAAGTTGACTCACACTGTTACCTAGAAAAAACAATACGATTTTTGTAATAAGATGCAAATTAAATAAAATCGAATAAAACCTTGGCTTTCTTAATCTGGTCTCCGATTCAAAATACGTTATCGGAGTCGTCTATAAAACGATAATTCTCACCTCTGAAATGGTGGAATTAATGGTAAACAATATGTCTAATATTTCCGTTCCGCTTTTTCAATAATGAGCAATTTTTCTGTTTTCAAACAAAAATAAATAAAAAAAGTTCTACAATTAGTAGAAACATTATTATTGTTTTAAAAGATGGTCAGGACGAATTCCTAAAAACTGTGTATTTTAGACCTTGTTTTTACAAATAAATTATGAGATAAAGCTGATAAAAAAAAATTCAGAGAAATCCAGAAAAAAAGTAGGATAAAATATATTTCGAACGGCTCATCAAAAGATAATTTTATTTTCATTTTTTTAAATTAATCGCAAAATCTATCGGCGATTTGAACCTCAACTTCTATTTCAATTATTTTTGTCTTTTCCAGCCTTTTCAAACAAATAAAAGCCACTTTTATGGCTCTTAGAGTGAGATGGTTAAAGGAATATTTATGTCCGATTATAACTTGCAGGGATAATATCAGTAAACACCCTCTAAAAAAATTTCACAAATATATTATTTGTAATTTCCAGCTTAAATGTTGATTATGTAATTCAGGCTGAAATTTGTGATCTCAAGAGGTATAACTTATACGGTATAAGTTATACCGTATACGCCTTGTTAATCCAGATACTCAGAAATCCATTCTGAACTTTAAAATCTGAAGAGGATGAATATTTTGTGTGTTGTTTAATTCGGTGAACTTTATATTCATTTCAAGAAATTATATTTTGATCAGTGTTCTAATATGAACGCACATTGTTATTTTAAAGTCTCTTGCATTCGATTGCAAAAATTTTTAAAAGTTTATACTTTTTTTTTCTTATTGTATATTTTACTCATAGAACGAAATACTAACTTGATGGTGGGAGGTAAAGTACATTGAGTTCGTTTTGAAACTATAATAATTAAGGATTATTCTTAATTAATGCTTATAATGTGAATATTGGTTGCCGGTTTTATGAAACCTTAGGGGCATTGAAATTGATAACAAAGTATACTACTGACAAAATCAAAAAAAAATTGAAATTTACGCGTTTTTATTTAAATGTAGGTCAACAAATGCCGTTTTCTTCAATTTCAAATAGTGTCTTGAAATTTATAAACCCAGATTGACAACTAATTTTAAGTTTGCATTAATTTCCAATTGGGTTTCTATTCTCTTTATGCTATGAATCTCATAAACTCTCCTCAAATTCGTCGAGTTTCTTAAATGATAACTAAGTTATGTTAAATCGTATAAAAAAGTGTAAAATAGCTATGTTTAAGAAGTTTCCGATATAGTCTCTAAGAGTTAACTATCTACTCAAATAAACGTACGGTCATTAACGTATTTTACGTTATAAGGACCTAATCGACTCATAATCGATTTTTGAACATAAGATAATCATAATTGTGGCAACTAAATGTCACAGTTTTAAATTTTATTCATAGATGAATGAATATCTTATTCAATTTCTATGTTCATGCTGGAAATAATTTTTTTATAAAAAATTCATCAAAAAATTATTGAAATGAGAGATTAACGGACAAAAATGTCATTTGTGGTTCATTTTTGACTTTTAGCTAATAAGAGAGTTGGGACAAACAATAATGAACTTTTTGAAAAATATTCCATTTTCGTTAAGGAGGATCTCTTTAGGAAGTTATAGACACTAGCAGATTGACTAAATTTAGATGCACTTTCAAACCGCTCTTTAAGGGGGTAGTGTCCCCAAAAAAACTTAGGCTGAAAATCTGATATAAGTACTAAACCAGTTCTAAAAATACAGTAGATAATCTCTAAAATGTCGGCCAAAATACTCTCTGAAGGTTATCTTCTGTATTATTTTTTGTCAGAAAAACCACCGTACTGTTCGTGCGTTGATAACTTGCGTAATGTAGCACGAAAATGAAGTTGATTGGATATTTAATTAAGAAGAAAATGGTACATTTGTTTTTTACTTTGCCGTCTCCTAGTGAGAGAACCGAGCATAGAAAAGCAACGAGACTATCACCAATCGTTTTTGGGATTGGTTTATTACTATATCAGATTTTATGTGCCTAACTTTTATTTTTTACACTACACCCTTGAAAGGCTTAAATAAAGACTTAAATTATAAATACAAGTTGTATCAGAGAGACACATCATAAATTTAAATTCCTTCGAAAAATTAGATTTGGAATTTTTCTCCTTTCTAGAAGTTTCGTAAATTCAAGCGTTTTGATTGGTGGAAGTGAGCTTTAGCAACAAAAACTAAGCACGCAAGCAAAAATAGGACATGTTGTCGAAATAAATTATTTTAATTGGTTTCAATTTGAATCGAGCTACAGGATGTCCCACTTTTTGGGCGTCGTTCCCTTACGAAGTTATGGATACTCCAGCCCAGGGGTCGGCAGACCGACTTGCAAAACCTGATCGGATTGATTTGATCGGATTGAGCTAAAATAAACCTGATCGGATTGACTTTATCTGATTGACCAGAAGAAAAATTTCATCGGATTGACCTGATCGGATTGACCCGATAAAAATTTTTTTATCGCATTAACGATCGGATCGAGGAGTAGGAAAAACTTCACATAACAAGCCATTGTTTGTGCCTTATCACTGGCCAATCACAGCGCTCGCTTGATGAAAGTATCCATAACGTCGTGAGGGAACGACGCTCAAAAAATAAGACACCCTGTATTGCTTCAAAATCTAAGAAATGAAAAAAGGTTTTTTTTTTCAATTTTACGTATTGAATAGCTTTTAATGTTCGAAAAAATTGGTCATTGTGAATTTTTTTTTCGAGCCTGCGGACATACGTTGTTCATAGGCTATCGGAGTAGCCAAGTTGAACGTAAGAATAAAAATTTATGTCAAGTTTTGGTTGCCGCTATAAAAATTGGTTATACCTCAGAATTCAGAATATTTGTGTGTTTTTCTAAACAAATTCCAATCTATAGGAATTTCATTTCTTTGATGAATTTTAACCATCTTTTCCAGCGATCGCGAAATGGATCAAAAGAACAGAAAGGAATTTTGGAAAATGAAGTATTTGGAAATGGATTAGAACAAGGTCAATTTTATCAGATCGAAAATGGAATAAGAATAGCGGTGCCTACAGAAAGGCTCATTTAAATATTTTTTTATAAAGCACTGTACTTCCTCAAAACTATAAATAAATCGGAAATTTTGTATACTTTTGATACTGTGTCAACCTCTTAAAGCACTTGAACAATTTTTTCATGATAATTTCTCCCAAAGAAATAGGATAATCTTCCAATAAGCCCACAAGGAAATTTTAAATCCAAAAGTTAACTCTCAATGCTGATGAATATGCAGGTGTACAAAATAACTTGTTCAGTGAAAATACCTTTGAAGAGCCTACAACTTTTATTTAGAAAAAATTGAATATTCAAAAACGAAATCTGCTTATGTTTTTGGTAAGGCTTTGCAGGTTTTGAGGGCGAAGAATTTTGAGCACCCCGATTCCACTCTAAAAAAGCGTTAACTATTTTTCTGCTAATTTTAGCAATCTCCACAAAAATCTCCTTGATAAATTTATTCTTATTTCTTACTTTATGATTATCGGGAATAACCGTCAAATAAATACATTTTTTAAAATGAACCTATAATAAATAATTATATCTCAAAAAAACCCTACAAAAATAATTGTATTGTATCTATCACTTGCTGGGCCTTTTAGCCAAAGTTTTTATATAATTTGGTTTTTGAAAACGACTCATCCGATTGAGTTCTTAGATAGCTCAAACTGAGCACATTGATATAGAGTGGAATAACAATGGTCCGGATCAGACCATTGCTTTCTATTTTTTTTAACAAAAACTGATAATTAAAGAATTTCAGTAATTTCATATATTATTCAATGATGGGAGTATAAATTGGGGAAAGTTCAGGAATGGATCCAAAAAAACAATACATTCAAGCAATCTTCGAAAAAATTAGCCAAGGATCGTCAAAAATAACTTAAAAAATAGGCACCATAATTGTTAACACGAAAAATAAGTATATTCATAGATAGTTTTTTTAATTATGGATTCAACTTAACATAACTTCAACTTTCACATAAAAAACTAAAGCCGATTGAGCGATATTCAATTTAATGATTCAGTCAATTGATTAGTAACAATTAAATATCGTTGGATATTGTCTGTTTGATCAGTATTTTTCTTTTAAGTGACCACTCCTGCGGTTTTCGAGTAAACATGTTCGAAGTTATAAAATATTAGTCCAAGGACCCGACCGTATTACATTTTGTTCAGAGACTCGTACAGAAATATTGATTTTTGGAATTCGGCTATATGAAATAAAATGATCCCCATCCCTGAAATAACCCCGTTGTCAACTCAAATAAAAAATCCAAGNGCCTAGACTCACTATCGCCCTCACAGCCTTGGTGTAAAAGGCGAAAACAGGGTACCCATCTTTTTACGCTCACGGCACAAGAAATCACTTCAACTAATCTAGGAATTAAAAATTATTCAGTCGAGCCTATGGACCTAGCATCATCAACAGTGGTATTAGGGGATATAAAATCCAAAAATGGTCCGATTTGGAAAAAACCTGCTTAATAAGTTGAAGCGTAATTTTTAGGAAAACAATTTTGGCGCTGAAAATAATGACATCGTAATGGTTTCGGGCGGCAAAAATTCATTTTTTGGAAAAAACTCTGCATCAAATTTACTCCAGATAGTACGTTAACAGTTTATAACATGAATATCTGATATTGTTGCAACGTAAATTGTGGTACCCGAAAAATCAAATAATTCTGAATCCGTAGTTTGGAAACACTAAAATGTACAATGCTATAAAATATTCAAACCTGCAGTATTTAACATACTGTGTGTTGTATACATTTTTGATCCCTGGAAAATCCAAGCGCTGAAAATTGTCATTTTGCACGGTCATTTGAATCATATTTTATTTTTGATATTCAGAGTCTGAATTCGAGAATATTTTATAATAAAAGAGTGTGAGGTCTTCGAAATGAAGTTGTTTTCTATCAAAATATAGTTATTTTGTACATCTGATTATTTATCACAAATCAACGTTTATTTTAAGATTAAAATTTACTTATTTTTTCCATAAAATAATTCTGATTCTTGTGGTACTTTGTGACTGAAGTAGTTTCTCCCTGCTTCCTCTCAACTAATAATTGTCAGAATTTTTAGAATTAAAATTGCCCATCTGCGGATTCTTGAATAGTTTTCGATTGCAGATCTAATTTATGGTTTTAGAAATCACCCTCTTAAAATACTGTAAAAAGCATAATTTTTGTCTTTCCTTACGTCTGCTAAAATGAAGAAATGTCGATTAATGTCAATTTATTCCATGTTTAAATCAGTATCGTTTTTTTCTTAATTTCAAAATGTTTAAGTTGGGGAGTTATTTTGTAGACACCTCGGAGTTAAAAATACAACTTTAGAAATTTCTTCGATTAGTCATATTTACGAATGTTCCCAGATTTTGAAATATATCTTGTTTGGAAAAAAGTAGCAAATCAGGTGGATTCTATAACTCTCCTCGTTATAGTTACGATTCGAAAAAAAATACTTGGAAAAGATCCCAATTTTTTGAAATTTTTTTTTGAAATTGATTTTTTTTATTTTTCTAGAATGAATTTGACAACAAAATATCGAATGCCGCAAAATTAATAATTTTCTATGTATAGATCTCGAGATATACGGTATCATATACCCCAAATTTCTGAATCTAAAGAAAATTTGGAAATTTTTATATCCGATAATTATTTTTCATACAATTTGAAATTTTGGCTACCTAATGCAAAACAAATCAAAAGTTTTGATAAAGCAGTTCAAAAATGACATCATAAAACACTTAAGGAGAATATCGAAATATCTGAAATTTTGTTTGTCAGAGAATTTTATTTTTTTTTATTTTCTGGAATGGAAATTGACTACAAAATTCCGCGGAATGTCGCAACAAAAATGTAGCTTCGTAGCAATGTGTAGATCTCGACGATACAGACCTCTGTCGGTTACCTCCTTTAACCCGTGTGAGCACAAAGCCTTTATAAAGGCTTTTGCATATTTACAAAGTCATTCTTAAATTTGCAATAAAAAAACATCGTTAGAAAAAATGTCTCGTTCTGAATACATTTTTGAAGAATTTTGCAAGGCATGTCAAAAAAATAACTTATTTTGTATTTTGGAGATATTCGTTCCGAATATGTACGCGAGGTTGATCTTTTGAATCTTTTTTCCAATCTTTTACTTCTAAAAAATTAAATGCAAACCTATTTGCGTCAATTCAAAATTTGAAAAAAGCCAGTTTTTAGGAAAGTGATTTGTCCAGTAGTTTGAAACTCAAACACAAGATTTAATTGGTATACAGGGAACAGATATTTTTTTCAGAAGTGAATTATTTCAAAATTTCAATTTTAAGTATTTCAGCGAAAATATTTTAATTATGTAAAAAATAATTCGAGCAATTAAATATTTTCCACAGAGTCACTTTGATAGTATTAAAGACCCAGAAAATAATATCAAAGTGTATCTGATCGCTTTTATAGGAAAAAATAACCATCTTTTTAATGAAAAATTGGATTTTTTCATCAAAATTTAGACCTTTTTTATAACAATAATTTTTTGAGTTGATTATAGGACTTAAATCAGGAAAAACAGCATTGGACATAGTCAGATCCTTGTGCATCGATTTCAATAGCAAAATAATTTGTGAACACCACCGTGAGCTTGTTTCAGTGATATGCGTACCTTGGTTCTTATCATTAAAATTTTCAAGAACTAAAAATCAAAATTCGTAGAATATCATATGTCGGATCAAATAATATATTGTTTGAACTTCCTTTATGCCAAAAATTGAAACTACCAAACTACCTGGCTTTCTGTAATACCGCTTGAGAAAAGCCTTTATAAAGGCTCTAGTGCCTTGGCGGAACTTTTTTTCTGTGTTCACACGGGTTTAGCATAGACTTAAACTTTAATATTATTTAATTTACATTTTGACTTTATTAACCCTGTAGAATAGTGACATTTAGAAAGTGACCTTCAACCTACTCAATTTATTTCGGAAAAAATTAGGAATTAAATTTCCTAAAAAAGGACTACCTCAGAAATAACCTGCAATTTCTGGTATCTTATCTGCAGGTGTTTTCTAAAATGGCTCGGGTGTGAGGGGGTTAAGCATAACATTTTTTGCCGTTCCTATCGCACTGTAGGATTCTAGGTAAGCTTAGACTCTCTTCGCACGAGAGGTAAAATGCGTTTGGAATTACTGATGCAAACAAATTTCACCTCTGGTAATACGAGATTCATAGCTTAGCCAGAGAACGAAAAGGCAACTAGCTAATCTCATAAATCGACCATTGTCTCCGAATTTACTAATTCAGCATAGGAATCTTTCAAGTGTTATATATATGAGTTACCGTCCGTAGTAAAACTCTCGAGCGACCAAGGCTGGATAATCAGCTGCAGTGTTCTGAACGGGTCGGGATCCCGAGTCAGAATACCAATCCTGCATACCGCAATTAATAAATATGGAACGGAGAGTGTATGAAACTTATCAAGTATATATCATATATTCGGATTTATAACATAATCTATTCCGAGTACCTGTAGATCAAAAGCCTAGTAAAAAATACAGAACCAATTGCTGTGTTCAAGTCAGGGATTTGATTGGTTGGTTGGCCCGTCTCACTCTCGGTTTATTTGTTTGTATTTTTACCTCTGTAATTGTTACTTGTATTGGTTTGTATTTTAACAGGCCATGTTTTGATCTACCTGCTACTCGGAAATAGGATATAGCAGAAAGTAAAACGAATAGCACGCCTACGTTTTTCTACAAATTCGTAACTTTTATGCCTTTACACGCCTACGCTTTTTGTCAGGTTCCGCATTACGGTTAGTTTGGACTAGTAAGTTATGAATAAAACGGATTGAGATTGAAAAAAATGAGACTCGGGATCGGGACGGGAGCGACAATAATTAAGACTCGGGGATCCCTTTTCAGCCAATCAAATGATCAAATTCCCATATCTGAATGCCTGAGTGGCTGCAAAATTTTCCTGGTGTCTAAAATATTTACCTGGCACCGAAATATTTTGGTCATCTAGACCAAAATTCCATAAAATAGAGTTTTGGAATCACTCATTTCATCAATTGTCATAACGACTTATACCAGCGAAATTTTTTCTAACGATTTTATTCATAGAGACAATTTTATTCTTCTGAAAATTTGTAAAAATTAGGCCTCTAAAATCTAATGAGGACCAATTTAATTGTACTAAACTTGATATATCGAAAACAGGAAGTTGAAAATTTTATAATTTATTTTTCGAAATTAATATCCGATTTTCTTCATAACGTCAAAATATCAAGATTCAAACAATTATGTTTTCAAAAAATAAGCAATATTCAAAAATGGATTCTGGCGCAAGCCGTAGGCGCATAAGATAGCTCGACAGAAATCAGCAGTTGCTAGACTATTGGTCACATTATGTATGGGATATGCAGCATCGCATAGGCTATGCAGCATAGCTGTGCAGAAACCCGAATAAAATAAGTAGGAGTATCAGCACATTTTTCTTGAAAATGGTCAAAATGACAAAATAAGCGTTTTGAACTAAAGTTGAGGGTAAGCTTGTTCTGGTGTCCGGTTATCAGTGATAATTTATCACCTCCAGGGTATTGATTGATAAAATAACATTTGAAAATAAAGGTTTGGCTTAAAACATCAAGGTGGGAGATTAAGGGAGTGGACGTGCAGGTTTTGATTTCTAAAGTAAATTTATAGTAAACAGAAACAAATATGATTTGATCTAAACCTTCAAGTCTTAGATTTTGTTGATATTGAGTTGGAGCCGGTTTCACGTGGGTTTTTTGCGAGTCCAAATTTAAAAATTGAGCTTATAATATGCGGGAATAATTTAATATTTTTTTTCTTATTTTCTTCATAGTAACGAGTTTCTTTCTTTATCAATGCATTGGTCTATCGCCTTGATAACTTCGAGTGAAGAATCAGTTATTTTCTTATGATCTATGCTTAAAATTTCATGAACAATAACTAATTTTTGATCATTTAATATATGATATTACCTAAGGTAATTTACCTTATTAATTAGAGGCCTTAAAAATATTATGTTCAGTACAAAAAATTGTTTTAAAATTGTCAGCTACTGCTTCAAAATGAAAAACCGTCTTTAAAATTGCCTATGTTCAAGCTGAAGACTTTTGATTTTTTGAAAATAATCTCAAGGAAAATTTAACTGAAAATTATTGACCTAAAGAAACGAAGAATCGTGGAAAAGAAAATTGAGTAAGTATTGAACTTCATAAACTTGTCAAAATTTAGGGTTTCGGAATACTTTTCCAGATCTTATCGTAATATTATATTACTAATATGATAAGATTCTCTAACCTACGCATCGCTCGGAACCACTTCCACGATTAATAACGTACAAATTAAAAAATTTGAAGTGCATCATCTTAAAATGTATAAAGCTGATTGATTTTCGTAAAATATTAAAAAAAACCGTTAAATGGCTAAAACCTAATTGAATTAACTTCTCCAGGAATCTGCACTCACAATTCCCAAAAGAGCAAGTGAAAAATTATAAAAAAGGGCAATCATCGTCACCAACTCCCTTAAGGAGGTAGCAGCGATGTCGCAAATTGGTACATTTTTTCGGAGTGATTTTTGAAAGAAAAAAAAATGTGAAAATTTTTATTTTATTTTCTATCTTCAATTAAAGTGTTCATTATTGCAAACGTTCATATTTTCAATTTCTCAACATACTTAAGTATCTGTAAAAATATGCAAAAACCACTATTTCATTACAACTCCTTCCAACTTGACCTCGATGTGGATCTTATTTTTAAGGCGATTTTATAAACTTCAGGCATTTTCGGCTTTAATGACTTATTGTGAGTGAGAATGATCACTTCCACATTGAAAGATTCTTTAACAGGAAATATTTTTTCATGAAAATAGAGACAAACAGTTTTTTAGGAAAAAAAAATTGACCTTCAATTGAGTATTAAATATGAAAAATGTCCTGATTTTCAAAAGTGGTGGCCTATTACACCCGCAATTTTATATAATTTTTCGAAAAAAATAAATGTTCATAAATTGCGTGCCAAATGGCACGAATGGTGTCACAGCAAGTGTGTAAATATCAGGTTCAGAAACGATATTCGATGACCCTCCATCGGTTGAATACGAAATCAAATAGTACCAGACAATAACACAGATTTGAGAAAAAAAAAGAAAAATTTCGGGTGAAAAATGCCTGAAATTTTAATAACTATTTTGAATTTTTTGAAAATCTTACGAATTCCAAAAATAAAGTTCGAACTCAAATCTTTCCTTTCAAATAGATAAAATGATTTTTATGATCTGATACACATTTATTCTGGTTCAGCTAGTTAATAACAAGCACAAAAAAAAACCAACTAATATTTTCGTAAGTTAAATTGACGCCAGTCTGCCACATCGCTGCTACCCCTACTAATAGGCTCTCGTGCATTTTGACAGAGACGAGATACGAGCCTCCTGAGAAAACTTCACTTCTACTGGTCTTATATAATATTTTTCTGAATCATAACCATCCAAAGTAATGCTTCATAATCCAGGCAACTTTTGTAACTACGATTTCGATTATTGCTTTTTAAGAAAATTTTGAGTATCAATTAAATTTTTAAGATTCGACAATTATAAGTAATTTTTGAAAAAATTTCGAAACATATAAAATGCCTTTTTCGATCAAAAAATTTTTTTCAATATTTGTTTCAAATCAACGAAAAACATTCTTCAAATGGCCACTTCAACTTTTCGCGTAGGTGACCACATATTTTATATGCTATTGAAAAATCATTGACATGGTTTTGTGATTTTTGGTCAAAAATATTGACATATTTTGAACATTTTCCTCATTCTTGTTCACAAATTTTCAAACTATTTTTCTGCAATCACGGCTGAAAATTGATAATCGCGGTTTAAATTTATTCAAATATGTCCCCGTTTATTTCTTCGCTCTTGTTTAAACTCCCTGATCATCATTTGTGCAACCGAAACTACGGCTTGGGAGAAATCAGTTGAGTACCTCGTTAATTAAAAAAATGAAAATTACACTCAAACTTGCCAAATTCTTAAGCCGTTTTTACCATCGAATTCAGTAATGCCAAAAAATATTTTTTTTTGGAAATTTTCAATTTTCGATTTAGTCGTAGCAATAGTATGAAACCAAATAAAATAAATTGAATTCAGTGGTCAAGACCGTTTTGTCGGTTACTAATTTATACAAATAAAAAAAATATTTTACCTCAATTTTGACGCCTTCAACCAAAATCTCCCGTTATAGAGTGTTTTTTCAAAAGACTATTAATAACGTAAAAATTATCGATCTGAGAAAAATCAGATCTTACGAAAAATGCTCAAAAGTGCCAACTTTCGTTCGAAAAAGTTTTTATCCGAGAATATAGAAGTGGCAAAAAGTTTCCCATCAAGTAAACAAAAATGAAAAAAGTGCAAATCTGTCAAAATGCACCGAGGCCCTTAAAATGTTATCGTTATTTACGGTGATTTAGCAATATGATTAATTATAATAAAACATAGAGTTTAGAAACCACTGAGGTCAGAATGAGATGTTTTCAATCTAGTTTAAAAACCTTGAAAAAGTACAAAGATTAGAATGTTCCCCATCTGCTCATCTGTCAAAGTTCAAAAATACGAAATAGATCATTAGTGAAAAAAAATTGAATTAATTAAGTAGCTGCCAATTCAAAAGAATGCACGTGCTCAAATTTGTAGAAAAACAGATAAAAAGTGACCTTCAAAACATTCATACTGAATAAATCTTTTGTAATACCCCAGCAGGTGCTAGAACACTGATAGCAACGTATTTTGAGCAATTTTGAACAAGGTTCAATCAAAAACGCTTTAAGTCAATAACTGACGCTTGTAAAAACAAACTTTAATTGTCGGCTAAACAAAAAAAAGGTCGATTATTCTAAAAAAAATTTAAAATAATATTTAGGACGGTACTTGCTGGGCCTTTTTAGCCACTTTTTGGGCAACATTTTTATATTGATAAAGGCGGCTTCGTCGACATTACTGCCACGATTAATTCTCCACCAAAAAACTGAAGCTAGCGAAGATGCAATATTCTGAATTTGGGGCGGTTTCGTCGACATTTTTGCCACATTGATTTCTTAGGGCGGCTTTGTCGACATTCCTGCCACATTGATATTTAAGAGCGGCAAAATTTGTTGATTTCAAAGATAGGGAGCACCCTCACGAGGAATATTTTCGAATTTTGAAAATCAACGGATCGTGTTCAGCGTCAAAAATAAGAGGCATAGCCGAAAATTAAAGTCAGTAACGTGAGTCATGTGACCAGATTTTTTAATCATGAAAAAGAAAATTTGGTAAAACTTTATCGACGGTACAGTTAATTGTTGCAGAAATGTCGACGAAGCCGCCTTTATCGATATAATTCGTTTTTTGAAAACTACTGATCCAATTGAATTTAAAGATAGCTCAAACTAAGCATAAATATTTAGTGAATGATAAAATAAATAAAGAATGGTCCGAATCGGACAATTTTTTTGAGATTACTGAAATTGTATAATTATCAGTTTTTGTTAAAAAAATTGAAAACAATTGTCTGATTCGGACCCTTTTTTTCCATTTATCTTCGGGCTCAGTTTAAGAAATTTAAAAACTCAATCCGATAAGTGGTTTTCATAAGCCAAATTATAAAAATTTTGGCTAAAAATTGACTAAAATGTATCACAATTCATTGGTCGATTGTCTAACTCTAACTGGAGAAATTGTCTGATGCAATTTTCTGAAAATTTATAAAACATTACTTGACAATGTCAAGTTGACATGTTTCAGTTTTTCTCCATTTTCAAAAGTAAAGATTCGTTCACAAAAAAATAAGTAGACCTGAGAAGTGGAAAATCTAGAATGTCTGCAGAAACATTTTCAACAGTAAAGGAGCATTATTTTTTTAATATCGGCCACAATATTAATATAATATATTGATATGGCCCATTTTGAAAATAGATAAAAATAAGGATAAAAATATGATTTTTTGCAAGAATGAACACTTTATAAAAGATAAAAATAAAAAAATTTTCTTCTTTCTATATATGATATATTGCTCTTAAAAAATGTGCCAATCTGCCGGACTTATGCTACCCTCTTAAAACATAATTGTCTGACAAAAATTGAATGAACTAATTGCCCATATTATAATTAAATGAGTTTGTTCTGTGTAAAATAATCCTGTTTTGTTTGCCAACCTCTCAAAAGCTTTTTCTGTGGGTGTTCGTAAAAGTAAAAAATTGTTGATTAAACGGCGTCTACTGAATATTATCAGCCGTACTTGCATTTCTTATCACCGACCGAGAACCGAATAACCAGTGAAGTGGTTGACTGGATTTTTTCGTGTGGTTAAACTTTAAGATTTAGTTAACTGATTTGAACCCTTTTTTAGCTCAATATATGCAGCATTTTTTCACGTACGAAAACGATCTTTTAAGTGGTTTTGTTAGCTGAAAACATGAAAACAAACCTATCATTTTCGGTTCTAAAATTTTTAGTTTTGATAGTTTGAGGTCGGTCCTTTCGAGGGAAAACCAAAAAATTTTAATAAATTTATTTTGGTCAACCTAGTAATCATATATTTAATTCAACTAAAGTCACGCCAGCGCGCTTATATCTAAGAAGGTGATCTCCGGTCCTCTAGATTGACAAAAAGTTTTTTTCTGTCAGTAAAATTAACACCTACGCATTATTCATATGTTGTTCAATTTAAAATAAAAATAATGTAGTGGCCTGACAAACACATAAGAATTTGGGTAGGCTGTAAATTCACTGTCGATAAAGAGGTAAGACTTACCTGGTAACTTACCAGTGGTTAGTATGACGAAATTTATTTTTTGACATGAATTTTCAAAAACTAGAAAGAAAGATTCTGTCTTGTCAGCGGCATTTTCGATATATTATATAAATATAAAATATACAGTATGTGACAGATTGACAAAAAAATTTTAGGGGGCGTTACAGTATGTCTCATTTTTTCGCGAGAAAATTTGAGGAAAGACCAAGAGAATTCTCCCCAAAATATAGACAATTATCAGTAATATGATCGGAATCATTCTTTTTTTTTGCCCTTTTTTAGACATACTGTATGTCAAATTTTAAGATGGCGACAAAATTGTCAAAACTAGCAAAAAAATTGATTTTCAATTATTTTTTATAATTACAATTAAAGAAATTATTTGGTTGGAAACTGTTAAATACCTTATTTGAAAGAAAATCTTAAACTAGCGCGTTGATACCGGAAAAAGCAAAAATCTTTCGAAAATGTCCACCTTAAATTGAATCGGGATTAATATTTTGAATCGGTACTAATTTTAAGCCGTCCGTATCGGGATATCAAATCATGTTTCATTTCAAATTTTACTGATTTGTGTTTTGTTGCCATTTTGATATTTATTTTATTTCATCGAGATCGAGGCAATGGGATCGGAATGAAAAAAATCTCTATAGCGTGAGTTCGAATTCCATAGTGATTGCTTGAGTGATTACACACCGATCAATTTTGGCGGTCCCAATATCAAGCATTCTTGCCTATAATCATTCTCAAGACAATCATGGAGACAACATAAGTGGGATTTATTTACTAACACAAACATAAGTGGGATTTGAACACGCGCTATAAAGATAACCTTCATTTTTTAGATTAACTTAGGTTGGGAAAAGGATATTTTTAATTCCGAGCGCTGAAACGGGTTATTTTATTTATCAGTATTTAATTTAATGTAACATGATTTCTTATCAGCGAATTTTTCATTTCGAATCCAGCGTGACATTTTAAACGTAATCAATGTTCGGATATAAGGTTGGCGATTTACGAGGTTAGCAATATGTTAGGTTAGCGACCTTTATATGAAATAAGCTGAAATATTTATCCAATTTTTAATAAATTAAATTAATTCGTTTTGCAGGTGCTTTTAGTAGGCAAATTGCTATTAAATATTATCCAGAGTTCGGGCAAGACATTATGTCATATTTACGTATTTTGTGGTCATAAATACGGTATAAGCCGCTGTATAAAAGTCACCACAATATAAAATTTTCGACTAAAAAACGTTAACTAGGTTAATAATGATGAAATTCATCATAAAATTCTTAGTTGTTCGCGTGTTTTTTGTTTTTTTGTAAAAAAATTTTCTAGTATAAAAATCTTTAGATTATTCGCATATTGAGAGTTAAGGTTTCTGAGTTTTGAGTGATAATGATGGATTTTTCCTGGTAAAAAAATAAACCAAACACTATAAAAATATGACATCAATAATTGTCTATAATTAATAGGCTTTTATTAATACAATACAAATGGGGATTTTAGTAAGTCGACTCAGCTCTTGTGTGGGCTGAAAGTTCATCGGATTAGCGCGTTGAAGCGAAGAGCCAATGAGTGACGCGTGTGTAGCCCACACAACTACTAACAACTCTCATCTTTATTTGCTGTATAAATTTGAGATGAAAATACCGCATTTTATTGAATAAATTTAAATATCCAATAGAATTTACAGTTCATTTTTTTAACCTACAGTATCACATAAAATCAAATACGATTTCGGAAAATCGTTTGGAAATTTTTAATTCTAGAATTTATGTCAAAAATCTTTATGAAATTGTGAATCAGCCCATTTAATTAATATGTACAGAAAATAGCTTAGAAAATGTTTATCTGACACATTGTATGAATAATTGTGGTTAAACAATGTTTTATAATTAGTTCTGTCTATACACATTTCTGTATAACTTATTAATAAACAAAATAAAGAAATAAGCAATCAGTAAATTAATGAAAATCAGATGATATAGTGACGATTATAATATTGCGGAAAAATTGATAAATTTTCAGAGATATCCAGCAAAAAAATGTCAGCATAAAGTTCCTGAATTAAACTGAATTTTCAAACTTGAATACAGATTCAAACAACCTCGAAAATGCAAAAAACACATATCAGTTGAGTTTTCAATTTCTTATGGTTTTTGCTGGACTAGCTCTGGGATCAATCATAAAAGAATGAGGGAAAATTGTGTTCTCTTTTTTTAAATCCGCTCAAGACCCTACAAAAATGAAAACTCAACCTGTGTAAAGTGTCAAATGACCACAAGAGGAGCTAAAAAACTAACATGTCAAATTCGAGTATTTTGGGAAAATGAAGAACTTTGCTAAAAAACTCAAGTCCCGGGTTAATCTAACGCAGAGAATTTGAAAATAATTATTTTTTGCGTTTTATGCCTATCCAAAAAATTGTGAGTTTGGAGAATTTTTGGAAAGAAAAGAAAAGCGTGGGTTGCGCGTGGACTTTTGGAATATTCGCGTTATATTTTATAAAAAACACCTTATGCTATTTTAAATCTAGTAAATTTACATTTTTTCATTTCTTATTATTCTTCTGAAAAATATTCTAAGGCGTAAATTTGAAAAAAAAACATAAGTCGATTATCCGAATTGAACAAAGTACCTTCTGAAGTGGAACAGTGAACATAAAAGGATCAAGTAGTGTTTCGGCTAATCCGGTCGATAAAATTACTTTTTCTTCATAAACTGAAAATAACTTTTCGACACTTTATCGTTTTTAAGGACGTGAGGGCTTGCCGCTTTTTGATCTGTATGTTCTGGATATATTAATTTTAGCTGGACCGGACGCCAGTAAAAACAAATTTTCGAGTGAAACGTGTAAAAATATTTACATTTTTAAGCATAACAAAATTTGGATTTGAAAGCAAGTGGGGAAGTATTTAGAATAAAAATAAATTATTTCGAAAAGTTACCCCTAAAAAGCAGTAGTTATCATTTCAATTCATCAAATAAGCTGATTTAACAGAAAAAAAAATTTAAATCAACAATTTTTAATGTATACATTAGGATGTCATTTATATTTCAAGTAAGGCGCCCATTTTTCTTTGTTGATAAACCAATCAGCGTGCTCTATTATCTTTGGTTCATTATTTTTTGGCTTAGAAATAGAGTTCTGAAATGTTTATTTAATGATTACAGTAAGGCATTTTTCGATTACCATTTCTAAATTAACTCGTAGACTCGATTTTAGCCAACTCGTTGCCGCACACCATTTAATCGCATTTTACGACGCTTAATCATTTATGACAAGATCA
>SCLH01000061.1:178726-278756 GCA_004367855.1 Oikopleura vanhoeffeni | reverse complement strand
AAAGAAAACAAGCATTTTTTAACAAAAACACCATTTATTAACAAAAAAATCATTTTTTAACAAAAAAAATATTTTTTAACAAAACAAAACATTTTTAACAAAACAAAACATTTTTAAACAAAACATTTTTTAACAAAACAAAACATTTTTTAACAAAAAAATCATTTTTTAACTAAAAAGGAATTTTAACATAAAAAACATATTTTCCCATAATGAAATTTTGAACTTTTTAAGACGCTTAAAAGCATTGATAGCCATTTTTTAGTTTAATAATTCATTATTTCAAATCGTTTAGTACCTTTGTATATTTGGACGCATATAAATGTTGGGTCGCAAGCAAAACGGCGAAAACGCAAAATACAGAATTCTACATTTAACTGAAAAGCAAAATGTAGAAAATAGCAAAATAAAATTAAGCATTTAAATAGGCAAGAGTACAAAACGCAGGTTAAGGCTTAACCGTTTTAACTTAAATGTCAAGCTTTAATGGCTTAAGCTCTAAATGCAGGCCCAAAAATTTTTTTGGCGGTTTAATGAAAAATAACTGTTATAGTGTACACTCGTGGCATGGCAAAACTTTTCTCGGAAAAGTCTATGGTTATTGTTAAAAAATATGGTCGTTTGTTCCTGCGGAACACGACCNCATTTTTTAACAAAAAAATCATTTTTTAACAAAAAAAACATATTTTCCCGATATAAAATTTTGAACTTTTTCAGAGGTTTTTGCGTTTATTTTTGTTACAGTTTGATAATTAATGATGAGAAAGACGCTCAAACATGTGATGGACTCAGAAAGTAAAGATTAAAAAAGTTGCGGCTAAAATATTTATCAAGCAGGCAAAATGCTCAGAATTCTACATTTAAATTTTTCGCCATTTTACTTGTGACCTATAAATGTTGATTTATTTTTTTTCGAAAAATGACCTAAAAAGATTTATTCAAATTTAAAATTGAACATGTTTCTCTGTTTATTTTAGCATCGACAGGAAAGTGAAGCAGAATGGTTCAGAATTGTTTCAGAACAGAATTTGGCGAAAAAGAGTATCTGATAATGAGTCACTGAGAGTTAACAAGCGAGAATTGTGGGCGAGTTCGATTTTTTTAAAAAGGCCCACTTAGAATAGTGTAAAAAAGCAGTGGTTGTTTTGGTCGCTCAGATCCGGTCTAAGGTTTCCGATAAAGAAGGCCTCTGTTTTACGGCGTTCATAGTAAGACCTGAAGCTTTTTCGCAGTACTCTAAAGTGTTGCATGAAAGGGTTAAGCTCTTAGTGGTCCACGAAAGCCGCTAGAGAGCAAACACGCGGGCCATGTGCAGGCTCAAATTTTTTTTNGTGAGTTCATGCGTAGGCGTGTGTCATTCTTTCTATTTCACAACAAAATATATTTCACAACAAATTTAAAAGACATTTTACTAGAGAATTATGTAGAAAACATATAATTATGTTTAGACAGAGCGATAGATAATCATTTGAAGTTTTATAGGAGGTAATTGCAAATAAAAATTAAGGTTTAATTTCATCTCATTATTGCACTTTTATAGTCGAGTGATAGTAAATTTCGCAACTTTTTGTTTTCTTATCCTCATTAAATGCCTTCAATTTGTTTGGAATTTAATTTTGTTATTTTATTTGTATAGCAAATTGGCTGAATATTATTTTAAGCTATTGAAAAATGAATGTTGATAATGAAACTTTGCTATTATGGCCAATTTCAAAGTGAGGCAACGCGTTGGCTAAAATCGAGTCTGGGTACAGATTCATGTCTAAAGTCTACGAGTTAATCTTTTGAAAAAATAAGGGGTTCAGTAGAAAATTTTCAGCAACTGCTGGAAAATAAAACGTCGTTTTTCAAATTGCTTATGTTGAAGCTTGAATTGTTCGAAAATTATTTCGAGAAAAATTTCAAGCCTCAACATAGGCAATTAAAAAAAAATGTTTTCAAGCGGTTGTTGACATTTTAAAAAACAAATTGTATTGAAGGTCATACATTTTTAAGGACTACAATTTTAACTTAAATTATGTTATATAATTCAAAAACATGTAAAGTCCGAAACATTGTGGACATCCGGTAAAATAATACCTATTAATTATACCTATCAACAAATGAGGTACAAACACCCAAAAATTGGACTGTTGGGAACATTAAAAAACTAGCCTTTTGTGAAAAATAGAACTCTGATTGATCGGGTTCGAGAAATAACTCGGAAATGCGTGGTTTTCTTTCTGCCGACTAGGCACTTTCGGAAAATCCAGTGCGCGCCATTGGGGCTCCCTGTATACCGTATATGATACAGTATATCTTATTGTTCAAAACAAGCAGAAGTTAACCGGTTCAAAAATTTTTAATCAAGCTAAAAAAAGTCCATAAAAATGTTCTATTTATAAAAATCAAGGTGAAAAGTTCTTAATTAATTGACTCCCTGACTAATTTATCGTGTTAATAATTGTCTAATCACACCGTTTCAACCCTCAAAACACGCCACACTACAAGTTTAGAACTGATAAATCATAAATAATTCAATGAGGAAGACGTCCCGATGCCAAACACTTTTTATCAGAATAAACGTTGTCAGAAGAAACAAAAAATATAATCATTTTTACAACAAAGAATAATCTTTAATCTAACACGTTTATCTTTAATAATTTACAGTGGTGGACCCCGTTATAACTATGTTATTATAAATTATAATTCATGTATTCGTGCAATTTTTTCCAACGAAGTCACATCATATCTATTATATCAAAGATTGGTATCACTTAGCTTCTACTTTCGCGTTTGACCCGCTTTTTACCAATGAGAGCATAGGATTTCATTTATTTGACCAATAAGAGCTTCGAAAATATGTTCGACTACGAACGCGAAAGTGAAGCTCTATTGATGCCCTTTTTAGATATACGGTAAATCATTTAAATTACCGACCCTCAGAGTACAGAGCCTGAATATTTGAAACAACGCGAGATATTAGCACCAAATCAAAACCCAGGATTGCGGAATAAGCCGATTTCATTGGTCAGATTTGAATAGGTCAACCAATCAAATGCTCAGATTTCGCATTATTCAAATATTAAGGATCTGAGCTTTGAGGGTCGGTAATCCATATCCCTTCAGGAAGAAGATTGTTATTTTCTGGTTTGGTCTAGTACATTGGTACTACTTAACGTACATAATGTACTAGACCAAACCAGAAAATAACAATCTTCCTCCTACAGGAATATTTCCTTTTTTCAATCATAGTGACTTTCTATAATAAATAGGACGTCCAGTCTGTTTAATTTTAGCTTTTGGAAACGCCTGATTTGATTGAGTTATTAGATAGGCTATCTAAGATAGCTCAAATTCACCAGAGATATTTAAAGAAAATAAGACGACATAATAGGTCCTTTAAAAAGGCAACCTTTCCTTTTTTTCAATCAAAAACTTTACAAATAATTTACTTTCCATTACAATGTTTTGGCCACCTGCCGACTCAATCGGATAAGTTGTTTACAGAAGCAAAAATGTAATTGTTTCGGACACCCTATCTACTATAAAAAGTCACTTTGATCGGAGTAAAAATATTGATAAACATACTGGTTTTATCTTTTACGGTACACGCTGGGGCTTTTATACCACTTTTTCATCCAATTTTTTTATATAATTCGGCTTTTCAAAATTCCGATTGAGTTCTTAGATAGGTCAAACTGAGCACAAATATTGAGAAAAAAATAAATTAGAAAAAATGGTCCGAATCAAATCATCGTTTCCAATTTTTCTAACAAATACTTATAATTAAACAATTTCAGTAATCTTCGAAAGAAAAAGAAAAAATTATCCGATTCTGATCAATTTTTTATCAAATTATTCACTACATATTTGTGCTCAGTTTGAGCTATCTAAAAACCTAATCAGATAAGTCGTTTTCAAAAGCCGAATTATATCAAAAGTTGGGTTAAAAAGTGGCAAAAAAGCTCCAGCAAGTACCGTAATAGATATGTATTATGATATATACTATAATATGTATTACAAAGCACGCAACATATTATCTGCTGCCAACCCGGTGCATGAAACGTATACCACGTTTCATTCAACCGATAACACATTTCTAGTTAGTTAGAGTTAGGGTGCGGTCGCGTGACTTACTTTAGATATTTAAGGATGAACTGTAATACAATATATTTAAGATATTATGACCAAAGTAAAAGCAAGTTGAAAGTCAGAATTACTGAACACAAAATTGTAAAATGACCCCAATGCGACAATTTTTTATAAGAATGAGATGATTTTGAGATAGAGATAATATGATTTAAGACGGTGGTCAACTCTTAATCGTCAACTCTGATGCTATTCCAAAAAAAAAGTCTTGGCATTTAAAGAATTAACTATGTTTATTTTTGAGAAAAACTGGAATTTGAAACATGATCAACTTTATTCAATCTTAAGTAATTATTTGGGTTGAGAATAAAATTTTGCTTCAGATTGACACCTAAAAGTTTATAAACAAAAAATTTTGCGTTAAAAACTCCCCTAGGTCATACATTTCTTAGATTTTTAGGCCCTGAAATATAAACGGTGTGGACACTCTATTCACTACTGAGAGACATTTTGATCAAGCAAAAATCTTATCAGTTAAATTGGAATAAGAAAAGAAAAAACGTTACATGCTGTATAGGAGGCGCCCAGGGCCGCGCCCTCGTTTTCTCTTAACTTACATTTGGAAAATGTTTGGAATTAACATGTGGCCCCCTGTATTTACAAGAAAATTAAAATCGCAATGAACAAATGATTTTTATGAAGTTTTGTTACAATTTTTTTTGTAGAAATACAACTTAATTTAATGTCATTTTTCAGGAAAAGTAAATTATCAAGATCTCATTTTTTGATTTTTTTCTTACATTGTTCTTATTTTTTAGATACAATTAAATAGAAAATTTGCTTCACATTGTATTTTATTGTCATTCATCTTGATTTGACTTCAAGAAATATACGTTGGTAAAAATAAATTTCACGTTTTCATTGACAGCTAAAAATTTTCGATCATTGTGAAATTAAAATTGAAATTGTTCGAAAATAACTTAAATGGTCACTACAAGTGACTCACTAGGATGTCCGAGTCGATTATTGTATTAATGGAAGCCTCTGAGGTGAAAAAATTCAAAAAGTGCAATTTAAATCCAATTACTTTATTTGAAATAAGCAAACAATAATTACCATTTTGTTGAAATCAATAAAACTGTTAACGTCAAGTATCTACTGTTGGTTCTAACAGTATGGTTCAAAAATCTAAGGGTGTAATTTTTTCTGAACAATTTCAAAAAAGTTCAGAATTTTCAGAAAAAATTTTGCTCGCAACTAGTATTTGATAAAAATATAAACATTTTTTCTGGCTACTCTAGTTACTTTCTGTCGTTCCTCGTTATGAAGCCAAATAATTGCAAATATAAAATATCAAAAAAAATTTCATTAAATTTTTTGATCACAATCGGCTGAGAAACGTTTGATACCTGAATGTACTATCTATATGATTCAAATAAATGATTCAAATAGATTGTCCCAGTGAAAAAGGCCAATTCAATATTTCTAAGAAAATTATTTAAAATATTTAATCGGAAATGGTTCGTTCTGTTCTGAAATGGTTCGATCTATTTTGAAAAGTTTGACAAAAAATCGATATTAGGTTGTCCCAGTAAAAAGCTACGACCCTTTTTTACTTCAACACTGAATATCGATTATTTGACGATCCAATCAGCTCATAGACCCGTTTTCACTGGGACAATCTATTTGAATCATTTATTTGAATCATATAGATAGTACATTCAGGTATCAAACGTTTCTCAGCCGATTGTGATCAAAAAATTTAATGAATTTTTTTNCTAACTTGTGTAGAAATAAAGATTCTCCGTATAGCAGAGAATCTTTCTGAATATTTAGAAATACGTGAAAGACTTTCCTGAAACGTATTTCCTCAGAAAAATTTCTGCAATTCGATAGTATTAAACAATTTAAAACTGAAACTTTTCTCCCAAAAATTGGCACAAAAAAATTAAGATCAAATAACTTTTAAACGGGTTGTTCTAAAACATTTATATTGATATTTCTGAATTCCTCGTGGCAAACTCTGTGGCAAATTTGACTCCTTATTTTATTGAATTTTTATTTCTCCCTTTGAAAATGAATGAGAGTTTTTCTTGCATGAAAATAGCCATTTGAGCCTCGAAACTTTCGAGTCGAAAGGTTAACACTGTTTCAAAAAAGCCATCTCTTTGGTGATTTTTGAGCCCAATCCCCAAATTTAGCCTATTTTTTGCTATGAAAAAAGCCATTCCTTTTGGAAGCCTGGTTAACAGGCAGTTTTTAGATACAGCCTAAGACACCCTGAAACAACTTTTTTTTTAAATAAAACAGATATTATTAATCGTGACTTATCAATTTTATTGAAAGTTAATACCTTCAAGGTATTTATTAAAAACCAACTGAACTGCATCATAAATCAATAAACTTAACGCTTGAGCATCCTTGACTTAGGCCACGAGAAGTTTTTGAAGATTTAACTCATCCAGGTGTAGTTATTAATATTTGATAACCATTGATAAGACACCATAATTTAGAAGGAATTCAAATTTAAAATATTTTAAACTAAGCTGGAATTCAACACGTAAATTTTGAAACAGTCGATGACTAGTTAAAACACTCTTCTGTCATAAAAAAAATGCTTAACCCTTGGAATCACAGAGCCGATATATCGGCTAAAGCCTACCTAAAACCTTCTAAAATGGGAAAATTAATGTTACAGAATTGTTTCTTCCGAATTCATTATGAAAAAGTTTGTGGTGATTCCGAAAAAAATACTCAACTTTTTTTTGGATATTTGGTTCGAATATTAAGGAGAGTTGATGTTTTGAGATTTTTCGCCGAAGTTTTACTTCCAGAAAAATTATTTCGAAACTAGAAATCAAATACAAATGTGAGATAAGCCAGTTTTTAGGAGAGTGTTTGGTGCATGCAAAATACTTAAGATTAAAGTTTATTCGTATCTTGGGACAGATAATTTTTTTTGGAAGTGAAATTTCAAAATTTTCGATTTAAGTATTCCGTGAAAAAAATTATTTATTATAAAAATTAATGTTATTAATCAAAAAGTGTCCACACTTTCACTTGATTACTAAATCAACTTTAAAATAATAATAAAAAGTGTATCAATCTGCTTTTATTTGAAAAAATAGCAATTTTTNCAACGGTAGTTGAAGCTCCAATTACTTTCGTGCAATAGAAGTAGTTATATTTTTGGCATCAATAATTCAATTCTAGAATTTTAGATTTTTAGTTCTAGAAAATTATAGGTTGGAAAACAAGGTGAAGTGCATTCAGTGATACGTGGCCCATCGTGGTCTTCACCAAATTTTTATTATGGGTTACCAACGCACAAGTTGTCTGCCTTAGCTCACACTTTAATCCGATTAGATCTAGTATATCATCAATCAACAGTATTCGAAAAACAGTAAAAAAAATATGATGAAAAAATCACGAATTTCTATGAAAAATTGCTATTGTTGTTGCAAATAAAGAGCAGATTGATCAACCTTTTATCTATTATTTTAAGTTGATCTAGTAATCAAAGTGAAAGTTGGACACTTTTATTAATAACATTAATATTTATGAACTAAATAATTTTTTCACGGAATACTTAAATCGAAATTTGAAATTTCATTCCAAAAAATTATCTGTGCCCAAGATACGATAAACTTTAATCTTTAGTATTTTCGCATGCACCCAAACAGCTCATCCTTAAAAACTTTGTTGGCAGAATAGATCTCACGAGATATAGTATTTTCTCAATAGATTTCGATAGTAGCTAATTTGTGCGATTTACCAATATTCTCGAGTTTGATTATAATAATTTGTGTCGACTATATCTCAAACATCAACTATCTCAAATATTCTAACCAAAAATTATGCGCAAACATTATATATTTTAAAGAATGTATGTATATTTTTCGATCACACAAACTTTTCATAATGGATATAATTCCGCAATATATGCTATTATTCTGCTGACGAATTGATTTTCTCTGTTATATTAGGTTTCAACTCCTTTGTCTTACCGATACTATTCTCTTCTAGTTGGGTTGATAACACATTAGTGGTTAAGCAGTTGTAATCTAGTGTCTGCAAACCGAATGAGCTTGCTGTGTTCAATCTATTTCAGACTTTCTGATTTCAAACCTGTTACACTCTGCCTGATGATAATTCCAGGTTGTTAGTGATGGGAACGACTTTTCGTATAAGACCACTCCTTCTTGACCCCGTGTTATGTGTGGCTGTAACACATGGTATTGCACTAGTTTTAGACTCCCACCTGTGGACTCCGGGTTAAGAGGATTCTCTCTCGAATTTTATCGTATACGTCAGTCCGGAACCCTGAGAGTCTTCGTGCGTGCAGAGTCGTTTAATGTTTATTGATTTTACCTGTATTCAGATTCCCGTAGTAGAATTTCTGTTAGTACCCAAAGTAGTTCCTTGACATTAGTTTATATTAACTGTTCAATCAAATCTTAATATTACTGCGACTCTCTAAAAAATGGCTTTATTCTCTGTATATACCAAGTACTTATAAGATTAGTTTTAGTGGCGTTCGTCAAATGTAAGCATTTGTGTATTCTCTATAACACCCCGCCTATTAATCTAGGGCGCCTCACAATTCATGGACGCATTTTGTTCACCTGAGGCACCACAGTAAGGATAAACCTTAAGGGATTGGTGCTGCAAGGATTAGGATCCCAAAGAGATTGGCTTTTTTTTTGCAAACATTTTTTAACCTTTCGGGCACGAAACCTTCGAGTCTCATATGGCGCTCTCTTTCATAAATTTACCCCGATTACGTCTCGATGTCTCTATTACAAACAATGGAGAAAGTGAGAAGGTACCAAATGATTCGTCCCGTTGGTTTCTGGAAATCAGTACAAGAAGGAGTTCAAGTACATGGTGCCACAGGAGCTTCCGCTACTTAGTAAGTCAGACAGAGAAAATTCTTCTACAACATAATCTTTCTAATAAGAAACCATACCTCTGGTTTATAAAAGAATTATTTTCAGTCTCGGGCAGCAAATTGTCAGTTATTGATCAAATGTGTCTTGATAATCGATCGAATTGCTATAAAGTTTCGATGACCATTATACGTCCTTCAGGTATAAATTCTTTACATACGCATTCTCACAATAGTTCAGAAGAGTATTTACTTGACTATACGATAAGAAATTTCTATAGTTTTTCTGAAGCGAAGTCGCGTTTATCTGATGACGCCGACTTAACGCATGATTCCAAATGTGCTAAGTTCCTTATTAATAGCAAATACCCCTAACTAGTATAATTAATATAAATACGTTTTATTTATGATTCATTTAGATGCTCCAGGAGAACGGGTCTATGAGCTGATTGGATCGTCAAATAATCGATATTCAGTGTCGAAGTAAAAGGGTCGAAGCTTTTACTGGACAACCTAATATCGATTTTTTGCCAAACTTTTCAAATAGATCGAACCATTTCAAACAATAAACGAACCATTTCCGATTAAATATGTTTAAAAATTTTCTTAGAATATTGAATTGGCCTTTTCACTCGGTGACAGATCTATTTGAATCATTTATTTGAAATATAAGTAGTACATTTCAGGTATCAAACGTTTCTCAGCCGATTGTGATCGAAAAAAATTAATGAAATTTTTTTGATATTTTATATTGCAATATTTGGCTGCATAACGAGGAACGACAGAAAGTAACGAGAGTAGCCAGAAAAAATGTTATATTTTTATCAAATACTAGTTGCGAGCAAAATTTTTTTTGAAAATTCTGAACTTTTTGAAATGTTCAGAAAAAATTACACCCTTAGATTTTTGAACGCATACTTTAGAACCAAACAGTAGATACTTGACTAACAGTTTTATTGGTTTCAACACAAAATGGTAATTATTGTTTGCTTATTTCAAATATAAAGTAATTGGATTAATATTCACTTTTGTTATGTTTTTTTCACCTCCCCCCCCCCCCCCCCCCCCCTCCCCCCCCCCCGTCCCCCCCCCCCCCCCCCCCCCCTGAGGCTTCCATAGTAAACAACATCCAAAGTAGAGCCGATATATCGGCTCTGGTGCCTTGGCGGAACTTGTTTTTCTGTGATTCCAGGGGTCAAATGCGTGCGTTTAGTAGTATCGGGTGATGTTAGAACTACAACCATGATGTTGGAAACCATTTTTTGTAGGATAGACACATGACTATCTATTTTGCTTGGAATTTCCGCTGATTGGCTGATTTGCCTACGCGATACCAAATGCAGAATATAGCTCCTTGGTAGTATTGTGACATGTTTTTCTTTAATGAAATTGTTTTTTAATTAGATTCAAATATTCAATTATTTTTTATCAAAAAACGCTATTACAAAAAAGTTTTTTATGCTTAAATAGAAAATTGTTTTTTATAAAATAATAGGAAAGAATTTTCCTCCGAAGTAACCAAGAGTTCACTGCTAATCAAGCTCAACACTATTAATTAAAGGTTCGATATATCTTTCATAGGGTCGGTATATCGTATAATGTGGGCAAGTTTTGGTCAAAGCTGATTACATTTATCAACGTACTTATTCTTCTGAATAAAAACCAAAAGATTATAACAGTCTAGGAGTTAATTACGGGGACCTGATAAAGGGGGTCTTTCTAGTAGAAATATTGATCATTTCAGTAAATTTTTAGCTAAATATATCGAAAATGATCCTTACTGCACCTTTTACACCACGCGTCATAACTTTGAGAAAGTGACCAATGAAATAGCGGGATTCTTGAATGAAGTCGACAACCGAGTATTCTAAATTTTAACAATATCTAATCCTTTGAAAAAATGCTATTGATTTTTAATCAATTGAAATTAAAGTTTGAACTTAAACGCTGTCAGGAGAAAATCAGGAGAACCCCTTATGTAAAAATTTGAAAAGTGATTGACGAATGATCATTTTTGAAGCATGATTTTCAAGGTTTAAAAAAAAACTTTTTTGCGTTCATGGATATCAAAAATGCATTTAAAAGCTTCGGAATGAATTAAAAATGTATTTCCAATCTGGAAAAAAAATATTTTTGAATGCCAAAAAGTCAGACCTGAATTTGAAAGCATTGTCAACTTGCTCAGAAATAGTTAGACTCACAAGGTATTACTTAAAAATTATTTTATATTTCTTTAATTGTTATTTAAGAAAAAAGCTATTTATTCCGAATCGAAAGATAAAGCGAAATCCACAACTTTCAGTTAACCTCGAAGTTTATAATTCAGATTTGACCAAAAATTAACAGCTTTTCTGGCGATCTTCTACAAGAATAACAACCTAATCGACCACGGAAATTTTATCCGAAAGAACTCTGAAATTTTCAATAATCAGTTTTACTTTACATAGAATAACATCAAAAAAAAATTAGCAGAAATTTTTTTTTATCTCGGCTACGAACAAGATAATTTGACATACAATTTTGAGAAAACACAACCATTTAATTACTTTTTTATAATCTACCCTTTCCTCTAATGATGTTCAACCTCATTAAATAGTAGATTTGTCTTTTGATAAAAATCTGATTTATTTTGTTCGAAATCATTTGACATGGCATGCTTTTTAAGATAAAAACGCCGCAAATATCAGATCAAAGGACCTTCAAAATTTCGAAATTAGAGACCTTGATTCTGCGTTATTTTTCGATCAAATATCTTAAAATGCCTTTATTTCAAAATAATTATTAAAAATATTATACAGTATGTAAATTTGAGTTCCCGATATTAGTTATTTGCTGAAAAGAACCTCCGCCGATCAAAATTCCTTATTTTACAAATGCGTAGTTGTTTAACAAATGGAAACTCTTTACCCCTGTGACCACAGAGAAAAAAGTTCCGCCAAGACCCCAGAGCCTATATATGCCTATATATCCCTTTATTACACGTTGCTTAGAATGCGTAGCCACTACTCCCTTTAAAGGTTAACGTGTGAATTTAACGTTGTGGCTACGCATTCTACGAAAAGTGTAATAAAGGGATATAGGCTCTTCTTTCGATGTTAGAAGCAAGGTATAACACAGGGTTGTAAAGGGATCAATCCCCGACCAAATTTACGGGGGGATAAATAGGGATAGCCATCCCCTCAGTTTCAATCCCCATCCCCCCCAGGGGATCGATCCCTCCCCTTGCTATCTCCATCCCTTTTACAACCCTGGTATAGCATATCACGTGATACAAGCTCGCAGTGGTGTTCACAATTTTTTTTTTCGGAATCGGTGCACAAAGATCTGGCCTACGTCAAAATTTTAATGAAAAAATTCAATTTTTTATAAAAAAAATGGTTATTTTTTTCTATAAAAGCAAGTAATAGCACTTCTGATACTATTTAAAGGTCGATATCAAAGTCAAGTAACACTGTGGACAAGTTCAGATTGCTGAAATCTAATTCTAAAATAAATAAAGAATTTTTGTGAAATACTTAAATAAAAAATTTTGAAATTTTACTTCCGAAAAAATATCTGTTCGTGTATACCAATTAATTTTTGTTTTATTTGTCAATCATGCACAAAACACTTTCTTAAAAACATTTTTTATTTATGGAATTTAAGGAAGTTGTATTGGCTGAAAGGGGTTTTTCAAGTGTCCATAATTTTTTATTCTTTCATAACAATCTTATAAAAAAGTCAATAATGGTAGTTCGTAATCTCTTAGATGAAATTTTTTCATAGCATGTTCGACCAACCGGTAAATTAAGTAAACCGCAAGTTCATCTAATTTCAAAGGAACTGGATTTTTCCACATAGCATGTACATGTATATTCGAAAAACAAAAAAACTGGTTGTTTTGTTCTTTCGATTTTTACCCTAAAAGATGCTTCAAGAATAACAGAAAGTGCTGTTTTTGCCATTTTTGCCACTAAAAGTTGTATTTTTTCATTATATTTACGAATTCATTTTTATACAAACTGAACATGTTCGAAGCAATTAAGAAAAAACTGGTAGTTTCCGAATTTTTAATTTCAGGTCTTAACTTCTATGATCACATTTTCGAATTTTTTTTGAGCTCAAGCTCAGCTTTCCAAGATTTAATTAGCACCACACAAATTGTCAGTATAATGTTTCTGGAAACTTTTTTATAAACTACGGTCAAATTATTGACCGTTCGAAAGCGATAGCACAAAACATTTCTCAATTTCAGACAGTTATAAAAAATTTCAATAATTTTGTTCAAATTTTTTCGAGAATTTTTAACGATTTTCATATAACTAAAAAAGCCACGCTGATATCAAAAATTGTAAAATAAACTCCAGAGCATTTCTTGTTCAAAAAATTTGGACTGCCTTTACAAGCCTTTTAAATAAGCTCTGATATTCTTAGACATTTAATTAAATAAGCAAAATTTGTCAAGTTTTGTGGAAATTGTCAGTGTCCTCAAATTTTTGATACCACGTAAACACACGTAGATCATCATATTCTGCTTTGAACTTTATGACTTTTGTTTTTTTCAAATGATATTACTTCGGAATTAATTAGCCATAAATTTTAATTGGTAATCAAGTGACAAGAATTTGTTCATAAATCAGAGCTAATAATGTTTTTATTCAGTTTATTTTTAAATTTGGCCTTGGCTTATGGGAATTGCAGGTGAATTTTATAGATGTGTTCAAAAAAAATAAATTTTTTAAAGTTTTAGATTTTTTTTCAAAACTTAAATTTTTTAGATTTTTTTAGATTTTGTAAAAAATACTTTTTTGAATTTTTTTGCATTTTTTTACAAATTAGTTTCAAATTTTTTATATTTTTTCGGTTAATTATCAAAATCATCAATTCAGGTGTGACGACGAACCATCACTTACAAATGTAGAGATAAAAATTCAGTACTTGGAGCAGAGATTAAATGTTTACGAAATCGAAAATCGACCAAGAGGAAAGCGAGGCAGAACGGTAGTTTGCAACTTTTGAACAATATACTTATTTCAAATTAGGGTTAACGGATTTGAATTTAACTGATATTGAGCATTTTTAGAGAAATTTTGACGTTATAAAATTATTTTGTAATTAGTTTTATTTATTAATAAGTTATACAAAGAGGTGTATAGGCAGATTTAATTGTAAAACATTGTTAATAATAAACCACAATTACTTTACAACGTGAGAAATTATTATTTTTTGAGCCATCTTTTTGTACAAAAATAATATCATGATTATGTTTGACAAATTGCTTCGTTTCCTTTTTCAAAAATGATATATCAAGGGGAATTTTGAAGGGGATCATTAAAGAATTTTGAATTTTTAAATTCTCACATTTAATTTATAAGTCAATTTCAGCCCTTGAAGAAAAAAATTGAGCAGTGCTACCAGATAACTCATATCTCTCTATTACACTTTGCCTATGATTTGGGCCCTGTGTAGTAAACGTAGTGTGTCTTTAGTAGCAGGACCCTAATCTTAAGGGAGTACTCCACGGACCATTTAGTGGATTTTCCAACGTTTGTTCTGAGCTGAATAAAAGTTGCTTGAGTTCATGTTCTATGAAGACCAGGAGATAATTTGTCTGAATTTTCGAAAAAAAGTAACAAAAAGTTTTTTGTATGATCGTACGGTTATTTTACTCGGTCCAAAAAAGTCATTTTTCGAACTTTTATCTGTTCAATTTCAATTTTAGTGATAACTGATAGAAATTTAAAAGATAATTTTCTGATATTTTGGTGAGTAATACCCCTAGCTATTCCAGCATTAATTTCGACTGTATAGAAATTAGGTGGATTCTTGGCACAGATCAAGTATATGTTACAAATCTAAACTAACTGGTCGATTTTGGCCGAAAATCGATTGGTGGAATTAGCTAAGTATACCTCAATTTGTTAGTTTAAAAAAGTTAATGCGCTCAGTATTATTTTTTTTTATTTGCCTACAATCACTGATAAAGTCCTCAAATGGCTGTTTTTGGTACCCTGAGCGCTAGAATCAAATTTCCATTTGGAGCACAGTAAGCAAATTTTTTCGCGAAAAAGCACTTTTTTAAAAATTGGGGAGCTCGTGATTTTTATGCGTCAGTATTAATAATTTTTTTTTTTATAGTTTTCAACAAATTCATATTTTTAATGAACAGCCAGTTAATTTCACACGGTGAAATGTAATGTATGGTGTCTTTCCTCATAAAACCACGTATTCCTGGTGGAAATAAGCTGAAAAATGACGAGTCATTTAGAAGTAAATAGGAATTTTTTTACAATCGAATTTTTATTTTTTTAAATTTTTTTTGAAAATAAAACGATAACAAAATTGAGAGCTGAGATAAAAATTAGCATTCACCATGTCTGAGAGCCGAATATAAGGTCCGTCGATTTTATCCATCTAAGAAATTTCAGAATTTTTTTTTCCGAAAAATTTAAAATTTTATATTTTATTTTTCAAGATTGAAATCAAAAGTGAACTAATGCAAGCAAAAAATCAGCGTCAACGGATTTCAACTTTGAAAGTTTACAGACAATAGAAGGAAATTTATACTTAGAAAAAATAGGAAATTTTTTACATCGAAATTTTTTTTTTTAATTTTTTAGGATTGAAACCGATACACAAAAAATGAGAATGGCGATAAAATTAGCTTTTCTACCATGTCTAAGAGCCGAAAAACCCGCGTGGGGTACTCCCTTAAGCAAAAGTGTGAAAGGGTGATATAAGATCAACCTTCAATCTTTCAAATGCAGCATGAAAATCATGATTAATGATAAAAAGTTCAAGAGTTGAATTGTTGAACTGCATACTTTGAATTCCTAGGAAATTTCATGTTTCATTACAAATTGTTTACAAATTATACGTTTCATCTGTTCCAGTTTTTGTGTGGGCAACACTTGACCAGGCTTCAAAAGGGATAGGGATAGAGGATAAACCGAGGGTGTAGAGGGGGATAGGGATAGGGATGGGATAGGGATGGAAAATTCAGAAGCATAGAGGGATAGGGATGGAAAGTGCCATCCCCCTTTATCCCGTTTTATCCCCATACCCCCTTTTTATCCCGTTTCTATCCCTTTCCCCTCCTATCCCGTTTATTCTACGTCCTATCCCCCTTTTAATCCCTTTTCTAATCCCTATCCCCTTTTTGCATAATCCTAAATATAAACACTCTTCAGAAGTTTTACCTGTATATTTAAGGGTAAAATTTAGTCCAAAAAATTGGCGGTATTTTCGATGAATCATGACTTCCGGTTTAACCGGAACTCGAGTAAAAATTGTGTTTAATTAACTATATAATACTAGGGGGTATATTTGGAGCATGAAATTGAGTCAAAAAATATTGGCGGTATTTTCGATGAATGAGACTTCCGAAATAACTACCCCAAGTAATAAATAAATAAATAAACACCAATTTCAACCCACTTCCGGTTAAACCGGAAGTGATGAGTCATCAAAATACCGCAATTTTTTTTCTAGGTTAGTTGACCCTCAATATACTGCCCAAGTATATATAAATAATAAAAACAATTTTAACCTCACTTCCGGTTAAAACGGAAGTGATGATCATCGAAAAATACGCGCCAATTTTTTTTTGAGATTATTTCACCCTCAAATATACCCCCTATGTTAATATATAAATAAATAAAATAATTTTAACCTCACTTCCGGTTAAACCGGAAGTTATGAGTCATCGAAAATACCGCAAAATTTTTTTTGACAATATTCTACCTTCAAATGTACCCCCACGTAATTCCGTCTGCATGCTAAAATTTTATTCGTATTTACAAAAACGGGATAAAAAGGGATAAGGCTATCCCGGACCCGGATAAAAGGGGATAATCTATCCTTCATCCCTATCCCGTTTTTATCCCGTTTTGGGGGATAAAACGGGATAGGGATAGGGATGGAAATCGTAGGGGGATGCATCCCTTTTGGAAGCCTGCACTTGACTATTCATTCGGCTTGACACGTGATTATTACTATGCGCAATGACTTATCTTTTGTAGGGTTTTATGGGTTTCTCAAACTTGTATTGTAAAAGTTAAAAGCGTTTGAAAACAATGTTTGGTATACTGTTAACTCCGGTAGTGTCTTTTGCACCATTAATGGCGCAAGGGCCTTTAATCGCAATTTGGGACCCTTAATCATGTATGAATGAAAATTACAAAGTGATCGATCGACTATTTGAATAATTGACGTTTTGTGCGTTTTTTTTTTCGAAAATTTTTACTGTATTACAGTTACTTATTTTTTGCAAAAAAAATTTAAATCATCAAGAAAAGCCTTTGAGCGGGACCAAAAAAAAGTCTAAGACTTTTTTCCCATTACACCATAGCCCCAAAGTGATCACGTGACCGTATATTCAAGGAATAAGGTTGACCAAAATAGTACTGTTTTTTTTTTCAAAAATTACTTAAATCAATTTTTGAAAGAAGTGAAGTGGTTATTTAGAAGTTTTTAAGACTTTTTCCTCATCACACCAAAGACCTAAAATGATCACGTGACCTTCAAATTAGGAAATAGGTTTTGATGAAAGTAAACAAATAGTTATCAAATTACGCCGGAAAATTTTTGGGCCAATATCAGGGTGTAAGGTTTTTCCCTTCTTTTCCAAACTGGTTACACTTGATTTCGCCGTTTTGATTTGGTTGAATCTGAAAAAATCTCGACAACAATCAAACGGCGAATCAAGTGTACAGTATGGAAAAGAAGGTAAAAACCTACACCCTGTACACCTATTCAAGAGTTTTGAACATAATTATATTTTCCAACACGTCACGTGATCTTATTTTTCGAGAAATAAGGATTTATCTATGACATATTTCAAACCTTATTTTTGAATTATTTCGTCACGTGATTATATTCGGACTTTGATGTAATGAGAAAAATGTCTTAAAAACACTTGAAATTGACCCTGGAATTTTTTTACGTAATTTGAGTACTTTTTCAAATTACTGTAATATGCTTTCTTTCAAAATTACCCAATCACGTGGAGACCCTTCAAAGAATCGTCAGGAATTTCTAAGACTTTTAATGCATTTAAATTGGCCTCCGGCTAAAATGAGCATTTTTAGAAGTCCAAACTTCCGGAAAACTGATAATAATAATGCGTAGGCGAAAGAAAGAAGATAGATTGATAAATTATTTTCATCCGCGAGATAATCCATAGTTTTAAAGAATAATATTTACATGAGAATGGTGATGAAAAACATTCCATTTTTTTCAAGATGCAATACCCAAATTGGTGGCGGTTTTATATTGAAATATGAAAATGTCAAATTAACCCTAAATTCGTGTTATTTATGCACTTGGTTCTGAGAATCGGCAAAAATGAGAGAATTTTAATTTTCTTCTTCAAATTTGATGACTTTTTATTAACTTTTTTAACAAATTGTTTTTATGAGACTGTAGAGAATTCTTTGGATAATATCATTATCAATTAGGGTGGACGCGATTAAAGCATTTCCATGTTATAGCCATCAGACAAAAAAACTGAGGAGATGGTTATTATTTTTTTCAGACGCAAAAAATTTTGCATTTTTTTTGAAAATTTTTGTCCTTATTTCTGATTGGCCCAAATTGAAATTTGAGATGCCATCGTTTTCACCATGGAATCGGATAGTTTATCAAATTCCCGATCACGGTTTATAATTTGAAATTGCGAAATTTTGAGTGGAAACACAGTTTTTAGGTCTTTGAAATCGTAAAAACACCAAAAACACAGTTTTTTGAGATAGTTTCTAAATAATCGTACCGTCCCCTTAGTTCTTTCGAGGTGTTCTTCATTTTAGCAAGTGTCAAGGCTTGAAAAAAATTTTTGGAAATTCAAGGCTGGGAGAGTAGTTTTTCTGTGATTGAAAATCGAATATTTCAATATTGACTTTATACGTTTTGAACCAAATATAAGAAGCCGGTATAAAGTGCTAGATGGCAGATTTTTTTTGGACACCTAGGAGTTAAAATGGAAAAAAATCTATATGGAACTTTTTTCTCCTTGGGTCGATTACCCACCGTCAAGGCATTTTTAAGATGATCTGAGACCTTTCATTTTTTGACTTGCCTCAATCGGTCCACACTATTATCATTGAAAAAATGTATGTTGATAATGAATGTTCGGTTATAATGCTCAATTTAAGCGCTGCACCATTAATGGTGCAAAGACACTACGGGTCCAGAGATTGTCGGCCACTACGGGAGTTAACAGTATACTACAAGTATTGTACTAGGTATCAACTACTGTAGAGCAAATCTAAAGAGTCAATAAGTGGCGCCCACAAGGCAACAAACCCTTATTTGTATACAATTTTGTAGTGATAATCACGTCGTGAATTTCTACGGTGGAAAAACATAAAACAACGAAATAGTGAAATTACCAAAATGGCGTTTTGTCACGAAATTTGAAATAATACATTTTTGCAATACTTATAAAATACAATATAATTCATCGTCTCTTTTTTGGACTAAACGGTTCAGAAGATATCGAGCTACTTCTATTTCAACATTTTCATTATTTTTATTTTGCTTTTCCTACATTTCACTCAGTTGTAATTGAAAATCGCCCAAAAAAGCAAAAAAATTAAATTCCAAATTTAATTTTTTTCGCCATTTTGCTATCCACCCTCTAAAAATAAGATACGTAATTAAAAAATATTCATTTATTGCTTCACTAATTACCACTAGTAATTAATAGCTAATTTGTTTTCGATTAAAGTGTAATTAGCGTTTTAAAGGATGATCAGTTTTTGTAATTACCCAAGCTTACTTCAGTTTATTTCAGGGCGAAATGGGGCAGCCTGGAATTATAGGTCCACGAGGACGAGATGCATTAAATGGCCATAACGGTCACCCAGGTTTGAGCTGGCAATCATTTTAACATCATCTTGAAAATTAATTTTTGTTAATTAATCGTTTTATAGTCTTAAAATCTTGCCAAATCAACTCAAGTCTCGACACATCAATTTTTGTCTCGACGCTACTTGAAACTCATGCGCTATGTGTTGTTCAAAAGAAATAATCTGATTTTTAATGAGTGATTAAAACAGAAATTTTAATTTTCTTTTGAAAGCTCTCGGGCGCCAATTTGGTTTTACGTATTTTAATTTTCAAAAATCAACCGTAAGGACGCAAATTTGGCGGAAGTAGGCAACTTTTAAAAAGAAATTTTTGTTTTTACGTTCGACCCTAGTATATATCCTTGCCAATTCTTTTTAAGGACAAAAAGGATATTTTGGTCTCACTGGCCGGAAAGGTGAAAATGGAGAGAGAGGGAAACCAGGAACTCCAGGATATAATGGGCTTACTGGTTATCCTGGGCCCTATGGAAGAGAAGGCAGAAAAGGAGAAGAAGGTGATGATGGAGCCTCTGGTTTGATGGGCCAAAAGGTATTTGATAAGGAATACCGCCTGAGTTTCAATTGGCGTCGAGACTAAAAGTGATTCGTTAAAAATGACATAATTATTCATCCAAATTTTTAAATAAGTTTAGTATAGCTCTGAAAGTGGTTTCATCGGATTTATTAGAACGAATCACTTTTGGTCTCGACGTCATTAAGAAAACTACAACCATAATATAATTTATAACAATTTATTTATTTTCAGGGTCCAAGAGGTCCGCCTGGACCAAAAGGCTATCCGGCTGTTGATGGAGTTAAGGGTACAATAGGAGAAGCTGGGCCTATTGGGAAAAGAGGTGCATCCGGGCTACCAGGAAGACATTATGCGAACCCAGAAGAATTTATACGAGGCGAACTAATGAACACATAATTATTTTACTGAACCATAAATTTCATCCGAGAGATGAGTGCCATTTGAATGCCAAATGGCCGCTTAATTTTGATTGACCATTTTGTTTAATATTTAAAATAAATAAACGTTATTATTCGAGTTTTTCTAAGTCATCCAAATGTAAGATATATTTTTCCTGACCAATATGGTTAATAAAGTGTCCAAAACCTTAACATTTCGGCTCTAGATTAATCAAAATGACCAGACTTTATGAGAAAAAAAGTTAAATAACGAAAAATGGTCCGACCATTTTATTTTTTTTTCGAAAACTTTAGATTTTATCGAGTTTTTTATCATAAGCTTCGAAATTTTTATAAAAATTGACATTTTTTGACAAACTTTTTCGTTTGTGTTTTAATCAATATATTGAATATAATCTTTTGGCCAGCTTTCACACTCCACGTCATAACTGTGACACCAGAAAAGATAGTGACCAATCAAATCACACGATTGTCAACTTATTTCAAGAATCGTTTGATTTGATAGGCCACTATCTTTTCTGACGTTATAGTTATTACGCTGAGTTATAAAGATGGCCGTAAGATTATGTTCGACATGTATGGTCATTTTGAGCTTTCTAAGAACTCAATCGGATGAGTTGGTTCCAAAAGCCGAAATGTTAACTGTTTGACCACCTTGTTTACTATAGAGAGTCACTTTGACTTAGACAAGGATATCTGTTGATTTTTCACATTTTACTGTTTCGAGATTTTGTTCTGTCAGAATTAAAATACTAATTTCAGTTTAAATTTTCAAAATTATTGTCGATTTGTTGGATTTGTAAGTTTTCTAAATGGCCCCGGCCCACTCCATACACCTTTCATCATTAAATTCCAGTATAAGTTAGGGATAATATCCCTTTTGACGTGATACATTGATCTTCGATTTTCTCCCTGGTCCAAGAAAAAACTTTCCATCACTTTTCCTTCATATCCAAATTCAGCCAAAATAGCAGTTTTCTGACTTGTTATAAGAGGACAACTGTTAATAAAGTTATATTTAAATTGTCTTTATATCTAACATTATGTGAGGGGGAGATTCAAAACGGACTTTTATTTTTTGAGAATTTGAAGTCTTAGCCAGATTCTGATTGGTTTAAATTTAAAATGATAAAAAATCTTCGCCATAAATTTTGTAAAATTCGTCAAGAAATAGCTTCAAGCTCAAATATCGGTGATAGACTCCCAATGGGAGTCTCCCATCCGTTTTCTGACCATTTTTCTCGAAATATATTGATAACGGGGCCTCTGGCCACATATAGAGATATAAGCTAGTTTTTTAGCCACATTTTATAGCCACATTTTTATAATAACGACTTATCCGATTGATTTCTTAGATCGCTCAAACTGACCACAATTAATTAAAAAAAGATCCGAATCAGACCATTGTTTCCAATTTTTTTAATAAAAACTGATAAGTTAAAAATTTCAGTAATCTCAGAAAAAAAGGCAAGGGTACAAAACGCAGGCCAAATTCAAAGCATATGCGAAGCATATGCTGCAACAACCTTATGATTAATTTGTATCAGGGATGGCAAAAATGACAATTAAAATGTCCCAAAGTGACCACAAGAGAGCAAATTCGAAGCATTTGCTGGACTATTTTTTTGTTGGCCCTAATAAGTAAATTTGTATCAGGGAAAGTCGCATGAACTTAAATTGTTCCAAAGTGACCACGGAGCGCTAGAGAGCAAATGAGACAATATGAACCTGATGTTTTAAGGTAAATTGATATCTGTTTGATCGAAATTGAGTTTCAACTCATCAAAAAAAACACATTTCTTCCAAGGTGATCATCCTCACAAAAACTTTATTATTTATTTGATATTCTCTTGAATCTCAAGGGTCGTAGAATAAGCTCTGTGACGATGCTCAAAAATATCTCGGGTGCATTTATAAGTGTTTTGGTAGAGAATTTATAATTATGCTTTTAACAAAGTACAGAATGGGGAAAACAAAATAATTCTTTACAAATTAATTTGAAAAATTTGAAACTCGTGCCCAGTATACACGGGATAAAACCGTGTAAAACTGGTTTGTCAGGAAACAAAATAGGGTTAGGGTGAGAGATTAGGGTCGTAGGAACCTTGTTTTCTTGCACCAACCCTAGTTTTTATTTGAAAAAAGTTTGCCATGCCCCGAGTGTACACTATAATTTATATGTGTACACTAATATAATCATATCTTGAAAGTACTAGAATTAGGGTTAGGTTAAACTCGTGTCCGAGTATACACGGTATAAAAGACGCAAAGCTGTTTCTCGGGGAAGGCTAGGGTTAGGGTTGAAAATAGGGTTGTGTTCCGCAGAACAAACGACCATATTTTTAACAATAACTATAGACTTTTCGAGAAAAGTTTTGCCATGCCACGAGTGTTACACATAACAGTTATTTTTTCATGAACCAGCAAAATTTTACCGTTAAAATATTATCACCTTGAATATCTTTTTTTAAATGCAACCCACTTTTATCAGCATGATTACTAGAATATTATAAACGATATAAATCAATGGTTTTCTTGTATCATGTTGTAGAGCCTAATTATGATCTCTACACGGGCATGTCAGTTCGGATATGCGGGGCCTGCAATATATCTCTAATTTACCTTTAACAGTCGGACCGTATATAAGGGGTGGCTGGACAGTCATTAAGGGCAGTTCCTGTAGAGAGCCCAACCGAGCCAGTGCCGCTCGGATCCCAACACACCTTATTCCGCGAGACGACCATCTCCCCCGACTGTTAAAGGTAAATTAGAGATATTGCAGGCCCCGCTATATCCGAAAAAACATGCCCGTGTAGAGACCATAATTAGGCTCTACAACATGATACAAGAAAACCATTGATTTAATCGTTTATAATATTCTAGTAATTCATGCTGATAAAAGTGGGTTGCATTTTAAAAAAAGATATTCAAGGTGATAATATTTAACGTAAATTTTGCTGTTCATAGAAAAATAACTGTTATAGTGTACACTCGTGGCATGGCAAAACTTTTCTCGGAAAAGTCTATGGTTATTGTTAAAAAATATGGTCGTTTGTTCCTGCGGAACACAACCCTATTTTCAACCCTAACCCTAGCCTTCCCCGAGAAACAGCTTTGCGTCGTTTTATACCGTGTATACTGGACACGAGTTTACCTAACCCTAATTCTAGTACTTTCAAGATATGATTATATTAGTGTACACATAAAAATTATAGTGTACACTCGGGGCATGGCAAACTTTTTTCAAATAAAAACTAGGTTTGTGCAAGAAAACAAGGGTTCCTACGGAACCCTAATCTTCTCCCTAACCCTATTTTGTTTCCTGACAAACCAGTTTTACACGGTTTTATCCCGTGTATACTGGGCACGAGTTTTCAAATTTTTCAAATTAATTTTGTAAGATTATTTTGTTTCCCCATTCTGTACTTTGTTAATAAAGCATAATTATAAATTCTCTACCAAAACACTTATCAAATGCACCCGAGATATATTTTTGAGCATCGTCACAGAGCTTATTTCTACGACCTTGAGATTCATAGAGAATATCAAATAAATAATAAAGTTATTTTGTGAGGATTATCACCTTGAAGAAAGTGTTTATTTTTGATGAGTTTGAAACTCAATTTCGATCAAACAGATATCAATTTACCCTTAAAACATCAGGTTTCATATTGTCTCATTTGCTCTCTAGCGGCTCCTGTGGTCACTTTGAACAATTTAAGTGTCATTTCGACTTCCCTGATACAAATTTACTTATTAGGGCCAACAAAAAAATAGTCCAGCAAATGCTTCGAATTTGCTCTCTTGTGGTCACTTTGGACACTTTTAATTGTCATTTTTCCATCCTGATACAAATTAATCATAAGGCTGTTGCAGCATATGCTTCGCATATGCTTTGAATTGCCTGCGTTTTGTACCCTTGCCTTTTTTTCTGAGATTACTGAAATTTTTAACTTATCAGTTTTTATTAAAAAAATTGGAAACAATGGTCTGATTCGGATCTTTTTTTAATTAATTGTGCTCAGTTTGAGCGATCTAAGAAAATCAATCGGATAAGTCGTTATTATAAAAAAAATGTGGCCTAAAAAACTAGCTATATGATATAAGATATAAGTTATATCTATATGTGGCCAAGCCCCGTTATCAATATATTTCGAGAAAAATGGTCAGAAAACGGATGAGAGACTCCCATTGGGAGTCTATCACCGATATTTGAGCTTGAAGCTATTCTTGACGAATTTTACAAAATTTATGGCGAAGATTTTTTATCATTTTAAATTTAAACCAATCAGAATCTGGCTAAGACTTCAAATTCTCAAAAAATAAAAGTCCGTTTTTGAATCTCCCCCTCACATAATGTTAGATATAAAGACAATTTAAATATAACTTTATTAACATTTGTCCTCTTATAACAAGTCAGAAACTGCTATTTTGGCTGAATTTGGATATGAAGGAAAAAGTGATGGAAAGTTTTTTCTTGGACCAGGGAGAAAATCGAAGATCAATGTATCACGTCAAAAGGGATATTATCCCTAACTTATACTGGAATTTAATGATGAAAGGTGTATGGAGTGGGCCGGGCCATTTAGAAAACTTACAAATCCAACAAATCGACAATAATTTTGAAAATTAAACTGAAATTAGTATTTAATTCTGACAGACAAAATCTCGAAACAGTAAAATGTGAAAAATCAACAGATATCCTTGTCTAAGTCAAAGTGGACTCTCTATAGTAAACAAGGTGGTCAACAGTTTAACATTTCGGCTTTTGGAACCAACTCATCCGATTGAGTTTCTTAGAAAGCTCAAAATGACCATACATGTCGAACATAATCTTATGGCCATCTTATTACTCAGCGTAATAACTATAACGTCAGAAAAGATAGTGGCCTATCAAATCCAAACGGATTCTTAAATAAGTTACAATCGTGTGATTGATGGGTCACTATCTTTTCTGGTGTCACAGTTATGACGTGGAGTGTGAAAGCTGCCAAAATATATTCAATATATTGATTAAAAACCACAAACGAAAAAGTTTGTCAAAAAATGTCAATTTTATAAAAATTTCGAAGCTTATAATAAAAAACTTGATAAAATCTAAAGTTTCGAAATAAAAAAAAATGTCGGACCATTTTCGTTATTTAACTTTTTTCTCATAAGTCTGGTCATTTTGTATAATCATAGAGCCGAAATGTTAAGGTTTTGGACACTTTATTACCATATGGTCAGGAAAATATATCTTACATTGGATGACTTAGAAAAAAACTCGAATAATAACGTTTTTATTTTAATATTTAAACAAAATGGTCAATCAAAATTAAGCGGCCATCTGGCATTCAAATGCACTCATCTCTCGGATGAAATTTATGGTTCAGTAAAATAATTATGTGTTCATTAGTTCGCCTCGTATAAATCTTCGGGGTTCGCATAATGTCTTCCTGGTAGCCCGGATGCACTCTTTTTTCCCAATAGGCCAGCTTCTCCTTTGTGACCCTTAACTCCATCAACAGCCGATAGCCTTTTGGTCCGGCGGACCTCTTGGACCCTGAAAAATAAATAAATTGTTATAAATTATTATTATGGTTGTAGTTTTCTTAATGACGTCGAGACCAAAAGTGATTCGTTCTAATAAATCCGATGAAACCACTTCAGAGCTATACTAAACTTATTTAAAAATTTGGATATGAATAATTATGTCATTTTTAACGAATCACTTTTAGTCTCGACGCCAATTTGAAAACTCAGGCGGTATTCCTTATCAAATACCTTTGGCCATCAAACCAGAGCTCCATCATCACCTTCTTCTCCTTTTCTGCCTCTCTTCCATAGGGCCAGGATAACCAGAAGCCCATTATATCCTGGAGTTCCTGGTTTCCTCTCTCTCCATTTTCACCTTTCCGGCCAGTGAGACCAAAATATCCTTTTTGTCCTTAAAAAGAATTGGCAAGGATATATACTAGGGTCAGGAACGTAAAAAACAAAAATTTCTTTTTTAAAAGTTGCCTACTCTCCGCCAAATTTGCGTCCTTACGGTTGATTTTTGAAATTAAAATACGTAAAACCAAATTGGCCGCCCGAGACTTTCAAAAGAAAATTAAAATTTCTGTTTAATCACTCATTAAAAATCAGATTATTTCTTTTGAACAACACATAGCGCATGAGTTTCAAGTAGCGTCGAGACAAAATTGATGTGTCGAGGACTTGAGTTGATTTGGCAAGATTTAAGACTAATAAAACGATTAATTACACAAAATTAATTTTCAAGATGATTAAAATGATTGCCACCAAACCTGGGTGACCGTTATGGCCATTTAATGCATCTCGTCCTCGTGGACCTATAATTCCAGGCTGCCCGCATTTCGCCCTGAAAATAAACTGAAGTAAGCTGGGTTAATACAAAAACTGATCATCCTTTAAAACGCTAATTACACTTTAATCGAAAACAAATTAGCTATTAATTACTAGTGGTAATTAGTGAAGCAATAAATGAATATTTTTTAATTACGTATCTTATTTTTAGAGGTGATAGCAAAATGGCGAAAAAAATACAAATTTGGAATTTAATTTTTTTTGCTTTTTGGGCGATTTTTCAATTACAACTGAGTGAAATGTAGGAAAAGCAAAATAAAAATAATGAAAATGTTTGAAATAGAAGAAGCTCGATATCTTCTGAACCGGTTTAGTCCAAAAAAAGAGACGATGAATTATATTGTATTTTATAAGTATTGCAAAAATGTATTATTTCAAATTCGTGACAAACGCATTTGGTAATTTCACTATTTCGTTGTTTTATTGTTTTTCCACGTAAAATTACGACGTGATTATCACTACAAAATTGTATACAAATAAGGGTTTGTTGCCTTGTGGGCGCCACTTATTGACTTTTAGATATTGCTCTACAGTAGTTGATACCTAGTACAATACTTGTAGTATACTGTTAACTCCGTAGTGGCCGACAATCTCTGGACCCGTAGTGTCTTTGCACCATTAATGTGCAGCGCTTAAATTGAGCATTTATAACCGAACATTCATTATCAACATACATTTTTTCAATGATAATAGTGTGAGACCGAATTGAGGCAAGTCAAAAATGAAAGTCTTCAGATCATCTTAAAAAGCCTTGACGTGGGTAATCGACCCAAGGAGAAAAAAGTTCCATATAGATTTTTTTCCATTTAACTCCTAGGTGTCCAAAAAAAATCTGCCATCTAGCACTTTATACGGCTTCTTATATTGGTTCAAAACGTGATAAAGTCAATTTATTGAAATATTCGATTTTCAATCAACAGAAAACTACTCTCCCAGCCTTGAATTCCAAAAATTTTTTTTCAAGCCTTGACACTTGCTAAAATGAAGAACACCTCGAAAGAACTAAGGGGACGGTTACGATATTTAGAAACTATCTCCAAAAAACTGTGTTTTTGGTGTTTTTACGATTTCAAAGACCTAAAAACTTGTGTTTCCACTCAAAATTTCGCATTTCAAATTATAAACCGTGATCGGTAAATTTGAATAAACTATCCGATTCCATGGTGAAAACGATGGCATCTCAATTTCAATTTGGGCCAATCAGAAATAAGGACAAAAATTTTCAAAAAAAATGCAAAATTTTTTGCGTCTGAAAAAAATAATAACCATCTCCTCATTTTTTTGTCTGATGGCTATAACATGGAAATGCTTTAATCGCGTCCACCCTAATGATAATGAATATTATCCAAAGAATTCTCTACAGTCTCATAAAACAATTTGTTAAAAAAGTTAATAAAAAAGTCATCAAATTTGAAGAAGAAAATTAAAATTCTCTCATTTTTGCCGATTTCTCAGAACCAAGTGCATAAATAACACGAATATAGGGTTAATTTGACATTTTCATATTTCAAATAAAACGCCCACCCAATTTGGGTATTGCATTTGTTAAAAAAATGGAATGTTTTTCATCACCATTTCTCATGTAAATATTATTCTTTAAAACTATGGATTATCTCGCGGATGAAAATAATTTATCAATCTATCTTCTTTTTCGCCACGCATTATTATTATCAGTTTTCCGGAAGTTTGGACTTCTAAAAATGCTCATTTTAGCCGGAGGCCAATTTAAATGCATTAAAAGTCTTAGAAATTCCTGACGATTCTTTGAAGGGTCTCCACGTGATTGGGTAATTTGAAAGAAATGCATATTACAGTAATTTGAAAAAGTACTCAAATTACGTAAAAAAATTCCAGGGTCAATTTCAAGTGTTTTTAAGACATTTTTCTCATTACATCAAAGTCCGAATAAATCACGTGACGAAATAATTCAAAATAAGGTTTGAAATATGTCATAGATAAATCCTTATTTCTCGAAAAATAAGATCACGTGACGTGTTGGAAAATAAATTATGTCAAACTCTGAATAGGTGTACAGGGTGTAAGGTTTTTACCTTCTTTTCCATACTGGTACACTTGATTCCGCCGTTTTGATTGGTGTCAGAAGATTTTTTCAGATTCAAACCAAATCAAAACGGCGGAAATCAAGTGTAACCAGTTTGGAAAAAGAAGGGAAAAACCTTACACCCTGATATTGGCCAAAAATTTTCCGGCGTAATTTGATAACTATTTGTTTACTTTCATCAAACCTCATTTCCTAATTTGAAGGTCACGTGATCATTTTAGGTCTTTGGTGTGATGAGAAAAAGTCTTAAAAACTTCTAAATAACCACTTCACTTTCTTTCAAAAATTGATTTAAGTAATTTTTGAAAAAAAAAACAGTACTATTTTGGTCAACCTTATTCCTTGAATATACGGTCACGTGATCACTTTGGGCTATGGTGTAATGGGAAAAAAGTCTTAGACTTTTTTTTGGTCCCGCTCAAAGGCTTTTCTTGATGATTTAAATTTTTTTTGCAAAAAAATAAGTAACTGTAATACAGTAAAAATTTTCGAAAAAAAAAACGCACAAACGTCAATTATTCAAATAGTCGATCGATCAACTTTGTAATTTCATTTCATTACATGATTAAGGTCCCAAATTGCGATTAAAGGCCCTTGCGCCATAATGGTGCAAAAGACACTACGGGAGTTAACAGTATACAAACATTGTTTTTCAAACGCTTTTAACTTTTACAATACAAGTGTTGAGAAACCCATAAAACCCTACAAAAGATAAGTCATTGCGCATAGTAATAATCACGTGTCAAGCCGAATGAATATCAAGTGCAGGCTTCCAAAGGGATGCATCCCCCTACGATTTCCATCCCTATCCCTATCCCGTTTTATCCCCCAAAACGAGAGATAAAAACGGGATAGGGATGAAGGATAGATTATCCCCTCTTTATCCGGGTCCGGGATAGCCTTATCCCTTTTTATCCCGTTTTTGTAAATACGAATAAAATTTTAGCATGCAGACGGAATTACGTGGGGGTACATTTGAAGTAGAATATTGTCAAAAAAAATTTTGCGGTATTTTCGATGACTCATAACTTCCGGTTTAACCGGAAGTGAGGTTTTAAAATTATTTTATTTATTTATATATTAACATAGGGGGTATATTTGAGGGTGAAATAATCTCAAAAAAAAATTGGCGCGTATTTTCGATGATCATCACTTCCGTTTTAACCGGAAGTGAGGTTAAAATTGTTTTTATTATTTATATATTACTTGGGCAGTATATTGAGGCGTCAACTAACCTAGAAAAAAATTGCGGGTATTTTTGATGACTCATCACTTCCGGTTTAACCGGAAAAGTGGGTTTTGAAATTGTGTTATTTATTTATTTATTACTTCGAGTTATTTCGGAAGTCATCATTACATCGAAACATACCGCCAATTTTTTGACTCAATTTCTATGCTAAATACCCCCTCAGTATTCTATATAGTAAGTTAAACACAATTTTTAACTCGAGTTCCGGTTAAACCGGAAGTCATGATTCATCGAAAATACCGCCAATTTTGGACTTCAAATTACCCTTAGAATATAAACAGGTAAAACTTCTGAGAGTGTTTATATTTACGGATTATGCAAAAAGGGGATAGGGATTAGAAAAGGGATTAAAAGGGGGATAGGACGTAGAAAAACGGGATAGGAGGGGAAAGGGATAGAAACGGGATTAAAAAAGGGGGATGGGGATAAAACGGGATAAAGGGGGATGGCACTTTCCATCCCTATCCCTCTATGCTTCTGAATTTTCCATCCCTATCCCATCCCTTATCCCTATCCCCCTCTACACCCTCGGATTTATGCCCTTCTATCCCTATCCCTTTTGAAGCCTGTCAAGTGTTGCCCACCACAAAAGACTGGAACAGATGGAAACGTATAATTTTGTAAACAATTTGTAATGGAAACATGAAATTTCCTTAGGAATTCAAAGTATGCAGTTCAACCAATTCAACTCTTGAACTTTTTATCATTTAATCATGATTTTCATGCCTGCATCTTGAAAGATTGAAGGTTGATCTTATATCCACCCTTTGCACACTTTTGCTTTAAGGGAGTACCCCACGCGGGTTTGTTCGGCTCTTTAGACATTGGTAGAAAGCTAATTTTATCGCCATTCTCATTTTTTGTGTATCGGTTTCAATCCTAAAACAATTAAAAAAAAAAATTTCGATGTAAAAAAATTTTCCTATTTTTTCTAAGTATAAATTTCCTTCTATTGTCTTGTAAACCTTTCAAAGTTGAAATCCGTTGACGCTGATTTTTTGCTTGCATTAGTTCACTTTTAGATTTCAATCTTGAAAAAAGTAAAATATAAAATTTTAAATTTTTCGGAAAAAAAAATTCTAAATTTTCTTAGATGCGATAAAATCGACCGGACCTTATAGTTCGGCTCTCAGACATGGGTTCGAATGCTAATTTTTATCGCCTCAGTCTCAATTGTTGTTATCGGGTTTTATTTTCAAAAAAATTTAACAAAGAAATAAGAAATTCCGCGATTTTGTAAAAAAATTCCTATTTACTTCTAAATGACTCGTCATTTTCAGCTTATTTCCACCAGGAAGTACGTGTTTTACTGAGGAAAAGACACCTATACATACATTTCACCGTGTTTGAAATTAACTGCTGTTCATTAAAAATATGAATTTGCTTGAAAACTATAAAAAAAAAAATTATTAATACTGATTCGCATTAAAAATTGTCACGAGCTCCCCAAATTTTTAAAACAAGTGCTTTTTTCAGCTGAAAAAATTTGCTTACTGTGCTCCAAATGGAAATTTGATTCTAGCGCTCAGGGTACGCAAAAAACAGCCATTTGAGGACTTTATCAGTGATTGTAGGGGCAAATTAAAAAAAAATAATAGGCTGAAGCGCATTAACTTTTTTGAAACTAAAAACAAATTTGAGGTATACTTAGCTAATTCCCACCAATCGATTTTCGGCCAAAATCGACCACGTTAGTTTAGATTTGTAACATATACTTGATCTGCTGCCAAGAATCCACCATGAATTTCTATACCAGTCAAATTAATGCTGGAATAGCTAGGTATTACTCACAAAATATCAGAAAATTATCTTTTTAAAATTCTATCATTATCACTAAAATTGAAATTGAACAGATAAAAGTTCGAAAAATGACTTTTTGGACCGTAAAATAACCGACGATCATACAAAAAACTTTTGTACTTTTTTCGAAAATTCAGACAAATTATCTCCTGGGTCTATAGAACATGAACTTCAAGCAACTTTTATGTTCAGCTCAGAACAAACGTTGGAAAATCCACTAAATGGTCCGTGGAGTACTCCCTTAAGATTAGGTCCTGCTACTAAAGACACACTACGTTTACTACACAGGCCCAAATCATAAGCAAAGTGTGATGAGAGATATGAGTTGATCCTGTAAGTCACTGCTCAATTTTTTTCTTCAAGCGGCTGAAAATGACTTAAAATTAAATGTGAAATTTAAAAGATTCAAAAATTTTTCAATGATCCCCTTTGCAAAATTCCCCCTTGAAATAATCATTTTTGAAAAGAAAGAAGCAATTTGTCAAACAAATCATGATATGTATTTTTGTACAAAAAGATGGCTCCCAAAAAAGAATAATTTCTCCACGTTGTAAACAGTAATTGTGTTTTTAATTATTAACAATACACCTCTTTGTATAACCTTATTAATAAATAAAACTAATTACAAAATAATTTTTATAACGTCAAAATTTCTCTTAAAATGCTCAATATCAGTTAAATGGCAAATTCATTAACCCTAATTTTGAAATAAGTATATGTTCAAAAGTTGCAAACTACCGTTCTGCCTCGCTTTCCTTCTTGGTCGATTTTCGATTTCGTAAACATTTTAATCTCTGCCACTCCAAGTACTGAATTTTTATCTCCTACATGCTTGTAAGTTGATGGTTCGTCGTCACACCTGAATTGATGGATTTGATAATTTTACCGAAAAAATATTAAAATCTTTGAAAACTTTAATTTGTTTAAAATAATGAAAAAAATTGACAAAGTATTTTTACAAAATCTAAAAATTTAAGTTGAAAAAAAATCTAAAACTTTAAAAAATTTATTTTTTTTTGAACCACATCTATAAAATTCACCTGCAATTCCCATAAGCCAAGGCCAAAATTTAAAAATAAAACTGAATTAAAAAACATTATTAGCTCTGATTTATGAACAAATTCTTGTCAGTTGCATTACCAATGTAAAATTTATGGCTAATTAATTCCGAAGCAATATCATTTTTGAAAAAACAAAAGTCATAAAGTTTCAAAGCAGAATATTGATATCACGTGTTGTTACGTGGTATCAAAATTTGAGGAACATTGACAATTTCCACAAAAACTTGACCAAACTTTGATTATTTATTAAATGTGCTAAGAATATCAGAGGTCTTTTTTAAAGGGGTTTGTAAAGCAGTCCAAATTTTTTGAACCAAAAAAAATTTGCTCTCGAGTTATTTTACAATTTTTGATAATCAGGCGTGGCTTTTTTTAGTTATATGAAATATGAAAAGTCGTTAAAAAATTCTCGAAAAAATTTTGAACAAAAATTATTGAAATTTTTATAACTGTCTGAAATTGAGAATGTTTTGTGCTATCGCTTTCGAACGGTCAATTAATTTGACGTAGTTTTATAAAACAGTTTCCAGAAACATTATACTGACATTGTGTCGTGCTGTAATTAAATCTTGCGGAAAGCTGAGGCTTGAGCTCAAAAAAAATTTCGAAACATGTGATCATAGAAGTTAGAACCTGAAATTAAAAATTCGGGGAAACTACCAGTTTTTTCTTAATGGCCTTCGAACATGTTCAGTTTGCTATAAAAATGAATTCGTAAATATAATGAAAAAATACAACTTTTAGTGGCCAAAAATGGGCAAAAAACAGCACTTTCTGTATTGTTTTGAATGCATCTTTTTAGGGTAACAAATCGAAAGAACAAAACAACAGTTTTTTTGTTTTCGAATGACATGTACATGCTTATGTGGAAAAAATCCATAAGCTTCCTTTAAATTAGAATGCAACTTGCGTTTACTTAATTTACCGGTTGGCTCGAACATGCTTATTGAAAAATTTCATCTAAGAGATTACGAACTGATGAGCCTAAGTAAGTCAATCGTTTATAGTTACTAAGTTATAATCCTATTGAAAGTAATTAAAAACAATCTATTGGAGTACACCCCGCTTGAAAAACCCCCTTTCCCCATACAACTTCCTTACAATTCCATAAATCAAAAAAAATGTTTTTCAAGGAAAGTGTTAGAATGCTGCATTGACCAAATAAAAACAAAAATTAATTGGTATACCACGAACAGAATATTTTTTTCGGAAGTAAAATTCAAAATTTTTAATTTAAGTATTTTCACAAAAATTCTTTATTTATTTTAGGAATTTAGATTCAGCAATATGAACTTTGTCACACAGTGTTACTTGACTTTAATATCGCACCTGGTTAATAGCTATCAGAAGTACTATTATTCTTGTCTCTTTACGTCATGCTACTACGGAGTAAGAACTTAATAACCATTTTTAATAAAAATTGGATTTTTTCATTAAAATTTTGACGTAGGCCAGATTCTTTGTGCACCGATTTCCGAAAGAAAAAAAAAGTGTGAACACCACTGCGAGCTTTATTTGCACGTGATATGCTATACCAGGGTTGTGAAAGGGATGGAGATAGCAAGGGGAGGGATCGATTCCGCCTGGGAGGATGGGGATTTTGAAACTGAGGGATTGGCTACCCTATTTAATCCGCCGTAAATTTTGGTCGGGATTGAATCCCTTTTACAAACCCTGTGTTATACCTTGCTTGCTAACATCGAAAAGTGAGAGGAGCGCGGTATATCCCTTTAATTACGACTTTTCTTAGGATGCCGTAGGCCACAACGTTAAATTCACACCGTTAACTTTAAAAGGAGTAGTGCGGCTCACGATCTAAGCCAAATGAATAAAGGTATATAGGCATATATAGGCTCTGGGGTCTTGGGCGGCGAACTTCTTTTGCCTCTGTGCGTTCACAGGGGTGAAGAGTTCCAAATTTTGTTAAACAACTCACGCATTGTTAACTAAGGAAAATAATGGGAGATCGCGCGCCGCAGTTCACTCTTCAGTACAGCGAATAGTACAATATACTCTCGGTGGAACCTCCAATAGTTATCACATACTGTATAATATTTTAATAAATTATTTTCGAAATCAAGGCCCATTNAGGAACAAACGACCATATTTTTTAACAATAACTATAGACTTTGCCGAGAAAAGTTTTGCCATGCCACGAGTGTACACTATAACAGTTATTTTTCTATGAACCAGCAAAATTTTACCGTTAAAATATTATCACCTTGAATATCTTTTTTTAAATGCAACCCACTTTTATCAGCATGATTACTAGAATATTATAAACGATATAAATCAATGGTTTTCTTGTATCATGTTGTAGAGCCTAATTATGATCTCTACACGGGCATGTCAGTTCGGATATGCGGGGCCTGCAATATATCTCTAATTTACCTTTAACAGTCGGGGGGAGATGGTCGTCGCGCGGAATAAGGTGTGTTGGGATCGAGCGGCACTGGCTCGGTTGGACTCTCTACAGGAACTGCCCTTAATGACTGTCCAGCCACCCCTTATATACGGTGGTGGCAGGCCAGCCGAGAGTCAGCCCTTGGAGATGACCTTGAGCTAACACGCTCAGGAGAGCTGTCGTAGAGCTTGGTGTCAAGCCAGGTCCAAAGTACCTTTATGCCCTTTACATCCAACCCCCTCTTTTTAGTTTTCATGAGTTACTATCCGCGCGATTTCCTTTCCCCTTGATTTTTATTTTTAAAAAATTAGCACAGTGTTTTTGCATTAAATAATTGAGTTTTTAGTTTTTGATTGATTTTTGTATCTTCCTATCTTTATGGTCGGTTTTACTTGTATGTCCGCACGGTATTTCTGGCTTTCCATAGCTCATTGAATCTAAATTTCTCGTTTTCCCGCTGTTGATGCGTGCGATGTTTTCCAAAAAGGGAAAAAAAATATGTGGAAATTTTTATAAGGGCCCATCGGGAAATAAGTGTTCCCTCTGGATTCTTATAATTTTTCGTCACCAAAAGAAATACGGTAGTTTTGCTAGTTATTCCTTCTCTTTGTTGTTTATTCAAATGGAAGAATTAACTGATATAAATAAGGGTGTATTTTTATTCTTATACGAACAAAGTAAGATAAAGAAATGTTTAGTTATTATATGTCATCTTATATTAACGTCACCAATATACGATAATCTTGCTTATTTTTTCTTTTTTCTTTTCATTTTTATTTTTACTGGAAGAAAAATAAGCTAAAATTAAAGTATACGAAAATTGAAAAAGGTTTTGTAACACGTCAAAAAATAGCAGGTTCGTTTTTTATTTTTTATAAGTTTTTTCTAAAATTTTTGCACCTGGTGTGACGATAAGCACCCAGAGCTGCCTCTTTTTTTTATTTTATTTTTGTTTTGTCTTTTATAAATTTTTTTTTTTAAATGTGTTTATTAACTAAATGATAAAAGTTAAAANGCCTGATAATGAGCGCATGGATTACGAGAATAAGGGTTTCAAAAAAAATTTGTGACGCATACTGTTGGCAGACTGACTTGTAAGGTTTATTGTTGTTATTGGTTATGTTTGGTACCTTCAAGAGTCTATCTGCCACAATCTGTTTTGCATGGTAATCCTTTATGGCTGGATTTAATTCAACAACACAACTGTAATTTCTTAGAAAGTCGAACGACATGATCCTATATTTATAGGTTAAGGCTAATGATAAACAGTTCTTGTCTTCAAATTGAATAAAACAGGCATATTCTGAAACTTTTGATAATTTTCGAATATAGGTTGCCAACCTCGTTGAAAAAACTATTCTCTGTTGGTTTTTACAAGCAAAATAAGTTCAGCTGATATTATTTTCCAGCAGAAGGTGTGTTTTTTGGTGTGTTGTAACGTACACGCCTACACAAGACGAAATGAAAATAAACAAATATGATTGGTTAAAAATATTGTATTTTCGGAATTGTTTTCTTTCAGCTGAATTCAAGAATAAAAGAAAAGTTTTCTTCAACGCTTGTTTCATTTTTTTTCAGGTTCGGAAAAGGTGATTGTTAGTTCTTTTAATATTTCGTCAAACTCCTGTGTCTTTTGTTTAATTATTTCGTGCGCCTTCCTCAAGCGATTCATGAATCCCAATATTTCGAGATTTCTTTCTTCCAGAGCTTCATGAGCCTCCTCAATCTGATGATCTTTGTCAGTTATGACGTTTTCTCTGAGTTGGTGCCAGCAGTCACGTATATAGTGACCCGTTTTGTGACAATTGTAACATCTGTTAATCTCTATGTTAAAATTCCCATATGTTTTTCTTTGACCGCCGTCTTGGTGTTTTTGCGTATGAAAGCCCAGATCATTTTTTGGTCTTCTTGGCATTGTGTNNNNCTCATTTCTGTTTTGTTCTTTAAGTTTTTCGCTTCTTCCGCGGCCTCTAACCGGTGTAGAACTGTTTTGTAAATCAACTGTGATTGTTGATTTCATTATAACAGGTTTCTCGGCCTCAACTGGTCTAGTTATTGGCGAATTCATCAGATTGCCTTCTTTGTCGTCTTCCCAATTTGGTGTTTTTAAAAAAACATTTTTCAGCGATTCCATTTTTGTGTTCGTTCCTTTAAAATAATTTTAGTAAATGGCCCTTTTCAATAATATCGATATTTTGATAATAATTCAGTAACCGTAGGGGTTTATCACAAAAATTAATTCNATTTAACTATTGGTGTAAATGTAATTCGCCCCATTGTCACCATTAATTTTAAGTTCTTCATAGCCGTCAATTTTCGTTCGCTCTGTACTTTTGACGTGGTCCCGTCGTAAAGTACGTGATAGTTGTGGTTTAATATAAAACCTGGAAAATATTCCAGAAGATCGTTTATTTCCGGGTACACTTCTTCGTCTTCAGCTTGTCTTTTCTTTNAAAAAAACAACTTGTAATACAAAAAAAAATAAATTATGAATTATACTGTATGATTGGTAAAACTCGGATATAACAATAAATTAACCTAACTTACCAATAAATATTTTTCTATTATAATTTATAAATTTATTTCTCTTTAAGTTAATCAATCGCAGCTTTACCTCTGATTTAGTATTTTTTATTCCGATCTTTTTTGAATGAAGACACACATCGACTGGGTCCTGATATTCGGTCTCAGCGTGATACAGACGTTTTACCCAGCTGACAAATCGTCCCTTCCGAATGCTCTCTATCACCTGTCAAATCATCCATATATAATTTTTTTTTTAAACGATCGAACCAAATTATTTGCGCCTTTTTGTGCTCTTTAGCGCCTGAAATACAGTTGTAGTTTATATGAAATGACGTTTTTGATTATGTATACATAGATTTAATCTAAAACAATTAATTTTATCTATTTGAGCGAATCAAAACTTAGAGAAAAAACGAGAAATTTTTCGAAAAATTAGAGTTTACAAAAAACTTCGTTACTCCAATAATACTTATCAGAAAATAATTTTTGAAAAATGTCTGAGTTTTGATATATAGACAGAAATATCGAAAATGGGACTTTTATCGCTGAAGGAGTTTCGCTTCTGAGCCCTTTGAAATAAAAAATATACTTTTTTAAAAAAACAAGTTTGAATATATTTGTTTGAACTTTCTTAATAAGTCGTAACTTTGAGATCGGATGCGTGATAGTGATTTTATGATTTTTTGAAAAGGGCTTGTACAATTTAGAAAAATAAGTGTGTAATGGGATAGAAATTTATTGGGGTGTAATCGTTAAGCCAAAAAACGTATTTAGTTGTGCAAGCGCCACTGTTGTTTACCCATTACACACGAATCATACAATATTGTACAAAAGTGCATTTTTAAAACCCAAGAATTCGATGTAGAATTTAATCGCTTAATTTTTTTTTATGAGATTCACTATGATTACACAAAATTGTGATAATACTGAAATTTTCAAATATCGACTTTCAAACTAGACTGCATTGCTCCGTTTCGACTGAGAGCGGACGAAATACAAACCAATATATTATTTTGAGCTCTCCTCTCAAAGTTGAGCTCCGCTTCATACAAATAGCTTTAGAAGTCTAGGATGAAAATATTTTTGATCGAAAACATCAGAGACGATATAAAATTGTACGAAAATGAAGATTATGTTAATTAAAATGTCATGGCATAATCTTCTGTCAAATGAGAGCGTTCTAAAAAATGAAGAACGTTTTTTTTCTGAATACCTTTGTCTCACAAAACTGACGATTGACATAAAACGAATTATTGAAATGTTTTTTAACTTCACTCACTGATGCAAAATTTTTCAAGAAACGAAACTGACTTTTTGACAAAACTGAAATTTAATCAGATCTATACTTTGTCAACACATGGGATTTAAAGTTGTGTATGCCGAAATTCAAAAAATCACAAAAAAACAACTTGAAATACAGACAAAAATAAATTATGAATTATACTGTATGATTGGTTAAACTCGGACATAACAATTAATTAACATAACTTATCGATAAATATTTTTCTTTTATAAATTTATCTCTCTTGAAGTTAATCAATCGCAGCTTTACTTCTAATGAAGTATTTTTTTATATTTTTTATTTGAAATGAAACACACACATCGGCTCGGTTCTCTGCGTGATACAGACGCTTTGCCGAGATTTACCCAGCTGACAAATCGTCCCTTCCGAATGATCTATCACCTGTTAAATCATCCATATATAATCTTATTTTTGATAATTATGATGTAAATAAAACGATCGAACCAAATTATTTGCGCCTTTTTGTGGTCTTTAGCGCCTCATATACATTTGTAGTTTTTAAAATATACAAAATCAAAAATGTATTTGATTTTTTAATTAAAAAATTGTTTTTTCAACGTTTCGGTTTTTCCATTTTCAATAGTGAGAAGTTAATGAAATAAAAATTCAGAGAAACAATTTTTGTTTCAAAAGTAATTAAGCGAATTCAAGTCATTGCAGTGTTTTCAGATCTAGTTAAATGTCATTTCATTGATTTGATCTAAAACAATTTATTTTGATATATTTGAGCGAAACAAAATTAAGATAAAAAACGAGAAATTGTTTGAAAAATTAAAGTTTACAAAAACCTCGTTACTCCAATAATACTGATCAGAAATTAATTTTGAAAAAATGCTTTAGTTAAGTAATTATTTAATCTTTCATATGTAATTGAAAAACATAATTTGAAAATGTATGAGTTTTGATATATAGACAGAAATATCGAAAATGTGACCTTTATGGCTGAAGGAGTTTCGCTTTTAAGCCCTTTGAAATAAAAAAAAATACGGTTTCCAAAAGACAAGTTTGAAGATATCTGTTGACCTCAAACGGTGATTTTATGATTTTTTGAAAAGGGCTTGTACAATTCAGTACAATAAGTGTGTAATGAGATAGAAAAGTATTGGTGTGTAATGGTTAAAGGGAATATTTTTACAGCCTTACAACGTAAAAGGAAAGCTTGCTCAACACACGAAATATTCTTCAAAAGTCTTGAAGAGCTTAAGAGAAGTGTTTATTCGGAATAGTTACCCTCTAGCTCTTATAGAACATCGTATAAAATTTTTCTATCGGATGATAAAAAACGAGAAATAGACCCTACTAACTTGACTGTTGTTTTGGATTATATATCGCCTCACATTAAACAATACATATGTCGTCTCACACGACGAATGTCTATTATTTCACCCAACTTTCGAGTTAACATTTCTTATCGAACAATAAAAGTAACAAAAATATTTTTGCTGATGCAAAAACAAAAATTGACCAAAACGTCATGTGCAACTTAATTTATAAGTTCCAATGCCCATGTAGATAATTTCACATTGAGTTATCAAAACGATGCCTACAAATTCGTATTTCTGAACACCAAAGAAAAAGCTCGGGATCTCATGTTTTTCTCACAAAGACAGTTGCCCTGATTTCATTGAACAAGCTGACGAGTATGCGATAAATAACAGTAAAAATTCACGAGTCCGAACAAAGCAAAATTTGCATTCTTTAAGTCTAGATTTTCCGTCTTCAACATGGGATTCCGAACACATTCTGCTCGAAAAAACTGTGATGCTTATCACATTCGAGTGAAACGCACAAAAAATGATCAAAAACAACTAAGAGCCTTTACCTTATTTCAAACTGCAATTCCAAATTAAACACTAATTTTGCCGTGAAAGCGCTATTTTTATTTGAATTATTTTTATCTCCTGAATTTTAAACAAAATGCAATTTCTAGAATTCGCGAATTTTGTGTTTTTATTAACTTGAAAGTCTACTTATAACTGATATTATCTTGAAAATGAATAAGAATAAATTCGAAACTAGTTGATAAAATACAAAAATGTTGAATTAAAATCATGTGTCACTTATTTTTGGCACGTGATTTACGGCGATTTTTTATATTTTGCTCGGCAATTTTTTCGTTCGGCGCCCGCGATTTAATTGTTTTACGCTGGCCATGTTAATTCTGCGCTAACGATTGACTTTGTTGCTCATTTATTTTCAAAATTAAATTTCACATTATTTATCAAATGAATTAAATTGATATGTTTTATTGCAGTGTACAACTGAAAATATTGCTGGAAGAAGTCCCATTCGCGAAATTATAGTTTCTTTAAAATTGACTGAAGGCTAATTGGGCATATCAAATTTATTATTAATGGTCTGATTTACGCAAGGAGAACTTTAGCGAGATTTAAAGTGGGCAATTTACTGGAAAAAAATTTCAGCAAGTTTGTTATGTTCGATTGCATTTTGGTTGAGTTTGGCGAATTGCCGATTCGGAATCGGGTAATCTTTTTTCCACAATCATTTTTTTTTGTAGCAGTTGATATTAATTTTTCAATTTATTAAGTGGAATGAAATATAAATAAAACAATAATCTATAGTGAGAATTTATGTTAGACATTTTAATTCCGCATCCGCCATTTTCAATCCCGCGCCCGCGATATTTTCGCGGAACAAAACAATCGCCGTGTAAATCTAGGGCAATTTGTTTTTCAATTATGCTGTCTACCCAGCAAAATAAAAAAAATGGCCGGAAACGTTAAAACCCAGGCTCTACATTATCAGATTAAGTGCCTTCAACCAATTAATGTTTCTCGTTCATGACAATTGGTACAAAAGTCTCCAGGATGTCACTTATCTGACAAATTGATCAGTGAAACAACCAAGTCCGGAAATACAAACTTAGTATTGTGCACTTCATCGCATAAATTAAATGACTTAGTCAAAAATAAGTCGTGTTTGAATTATGGACAAGATAGTGTGGACTCAAACGCTCCAATTAGATGACTCTGTGAATGTTTATTTTATACAAAAGACTATTTTAACAAATTCGTCAATAAAGCAACAAAAAGGGGAAGTACAATACGAAAATTGTTCTATGAAAGCATAAATTAAATGAGATCGTTGATGGTAATTTTGTTGAAAAGTCTTTTACTTCGAGTTCATATTGGACTGATTCATCATCAAAACCCAAAATCCAAAACAATCATGCTAGTTATTGACAACAATACATATCTTGTTCAAATGGCTAAACACAAAATCTGGTGAGACAGATATCAGTGTGGTGTAGAATAGGGACTTTAAGCTATGAGTGAGTGTAGAGGCCACCAGTCGGTCAATCGGGGACAGTGATTCACCAGATTAGATACTCACGGTTTCAGTGTTCATTCCCTCTGAACAGGATATTGTGCTCTGATCTTAATGCATTAAAAAACATTTCGACTTGATTCTAAATATTTGAAAAAAATTTTAAAAGAGTTTTATAACCAAAAATTCAAAGATGCTGATCAATTGATGCTGATCAAGATTTTATTCGTCAAACTTTTCCTGAAAAGATATTGATTGGTTCTGACCTTGTAGTCAACCCTCACCAGATAAACGTCTTTCCATAGTCGAAATCGTTAATTCGGGTTTCAGTTCTACAATGGTTTCACGGTTTTTAACCAATTATAAGTAATCTTCGCTCTAAAACGAATGATTTTCATTTTGTCCAGCTAATTTTTAATACTCAAGTTCTGTATAACCTACTGCTTGAAGATTTTTTTATTTCAAAAAACAGAGGAGGTGGCTTGTTTAATGAGGACTTTGGCGTATTAAAAATACTTGAATTGATTGGGAGCGATAACAAAGTGTACTACCGCCAAAATTATCAGAAAAATGCCGAAATTTTTTAACGGGTCGGTAAAAATCATATTTTTAGTTTCAGGTTGAAGTCTGGAAAAGCGCTCGAATTTTTTTTGAGCTAGCTATGAAAAAAGTTTGAACGAATTCAATAATTGCTTAAAATAAAGTTTGGCCTACCACTTTCACAATTTATGTGAAAATGTCAGCTAATTTCCACATAAGACCTGGCTGGAGATCTTTTCTTTATTATGAGTCAAAATTTATAATTTTAATCCTTTGTTGTCGCTTATGTGTGAAGGAGTGTTTGCATAACAAAAATTGAGACTTTCTTGAATAATCTAAAGGATAGTTTTAAAATGGATAAAAGGATAGTTTTTAAAGGCTTTACATCTCTTTCGAAGTCTCCCCAATTTTTGTAATTTATTAAGCTTGCAATTTTGATGACCGAAAATTAGATAATCTTCGTAATGAGTAAAAATCATCCCAATGTTTTCGATCTACGTATCATGTCAACCTTTGAACAAACTTTGATATATGATTAACAACGCTCTGAGGACATCCAGATAAAGGTCAATTCTCAGGCGAAAACGTAAATCATTAAAAAGACAGGAGTTGTGGTTTGGTAACGCTCCGAGGACATCTGGGTAATATTGAAACTCTATGAACGCTCTGAGGACATCTGGGTAATATTTGATATTCAGAAACGGTCCGAGGACATCTGGGTAATATCACAACTCTAGGAACGCTCTGAGGACATCTGGGTTTGACGGGAACTCTAGGAACGCTCTGGGGACATCTGAGTAATTTCAAATTATAGAAATTTTGTTGGCATCTTGAGCATATGGGATTTTGAGAAATTATGTTCTCTTTTATCGGCTTTCGGCCAATTTGGAAATCTTTTTCCACAAAATTAAATTGAAACCATAAAATCTCCTTTTATCGGCTTTCGGCTGTTTTGAGCTCATTTTCCAACTAAATTTAATTATAGATATAGTATCCTCTTTCATCGGCCTTCGGCCAATTTTGGGCTTATTTTCCAACAAAATTTGAGTAAAGATATAAATATCCTCTTTTTTCGGTCTTCGACCAATTCGAGGCTCATTTTTTTACAAAATTATATAATAATATAAAACTATTTTTTATCGGCCTTCGGCGAATTTGGAGCTTTTTATAAGTGGACGTACAAAACATTTAAAAATTCTGATTTCTCCCGGCTGAATGAAATAAGGGTAAAATAAACAAAAATCGAAATTTTGGACCGGTACCGTTCAAACAACGGTTTTAACGGTTTTCAAAGCCTCAGAAATCATGTTTTCTTGCATTATTTTGAAATTCCATAGTTTGAAAATGCTTCAATCGCGTCCACCCTATTTTTATTTAATTTTTTCATGAATTTTTGAAATTTTTCTAAGATTTTTTCTTAATTGTCTGAATCGTATGCAAAAAAAAATTTCAGGAAACTTGTTTTTTCCATTTGTTAGAAAATACTCAGAAAAAATTTCAAAAATTCTCAAATAAGTTTAATTTGACACCATCTATCTAAGCATCCCTTACTTTCACTTTTTTTTTCTCAAAAAATTGAGGTTTGGGAGACTTAAAATAATAATTTTAATATTTTAAATTTTTTGTTAATTTCATTCATCTGCGGCGTTGATTCAAAAACTACCGATGTGGCATTTGTTTTATATTAATAATATACTGGAGTAACAAAAAATCGCTATAAGTTGATCACGTGACGACCAAAATTTTTTTTCATATTTTTTTTCCTCTTTTCCAAATATTATTAACTCTCAAAAAGTTTCATAAGAATCCACACTTTATTTTTATTAGTCAATATGCATGGTGGAAATGCTTGATATGGCCCCCAGTACAAAGGGGTGGCCCATATCGCCGAAATTTTCTGACGAAAAACTTTCGTTGATATTGACCGTCCCCTGTAATTAAACAATTTCAGTAAACTCAGAACAAAAGGTCCGATTCAGACCATTCTTACTCAATTGTATTGTCAACTATTATAAGACTTAATTTTCAGCTATGCAGCCTCTGCTAAATAAATTTTCAAGTTTATTTAAATACAAATAATTTTCAAAGTCATTAGGTGCCAATGAATAAAGCCAGAAAATAAACTTATAACAAATTAGATTTTTCCAGTATTGTTAAAAACGTCCAATATTATCTTATATCTAAAAGTGCAAATTATTTTGCTTTTAGAGATATAATAAAACTTTTTTTCAGGTTTTGTTTTTCTCAAATTAGATTTAAAAATAATCGAAAAATATTCTTAATGTTCCCCAAAAATATTATGATCAAGATTCTAACAAAATGGATGTATGATTAAAAAATGCCTCAAATGTTTTCAGAGGGTCCCTAAGCTTCCAAAATCACCCAGATGTCCTCAGAGCGTTTCTAGAGTTTCAATATCAACCAGATGTCTTCGCAGCGTTTCTGAAAATTGAATATTACCAAGATGTCCTCAGAGCGTTCCTATAATTTTAATATTACCCAGATGTCCTCAGAGCGTTACCAAACCACAAATCCGGCCTTTTCAACGATTAACGTTTTTCGCCCGATAATTTTCCTCTACCTGGATGTCCTCAGAGCGGTAACGGGGCATTTGCGAGGCATTTGTGCAAAAAAATTTGGTGTTATTTCTAGAATCTCCAACAATTTTTATTTGTTGTTTTGTTTGCCCCGCAAAATTGATGAAAATGCACTTTTTGCACTTTTGCGTGGCATATTTTTGTTGTTTATTTGCCCCGGAAAAATTAAGAAAAAACTGTGTTTTTGTGAATTTTTATGGGGCAAATTTTATCGATTTTTATTGCATTTCATCGCTTTTAATTTTAATAAAACTGTACAACCAACTTGTGGCTTTCACCAAAATCAAAATTGTAGACAGTATATTCATGAAAATTTTTCTACTAAAATTACAAAAAACCATGTTGAATTTAATGCAGAAAGAACAGAGGTATGTTTAAAATTCTATTATCTACCAATCTACATGGTGAAACTTATATTGAACCACTGAGAAAGTGAAATTTTGAACTTGAAATTTGTTAAAAATTTAACCGAGAATGAAGTGATACAAGAAATTTTGATGAAAATAATTAAAAACTTTATAAAACGTTGGGATCGCGAAGGGGAGTTTTTGTCATAGTCAGATTTTTTACTACCAAATAGAGATTCCGAATTTATTGACTCTACTGGTAACAGACTTTTGAGGCGAAATCGGATTATAAAAGACAAAATAATAAAATTTCTTGGTAAAAGAGCTATTGATGTAGTTTGTTTCATCAAAATTATTTTATTTTTGAAAACGCGTTTTAATAACCCACTAGAAAAATGCATTTGCCATAAACAATATTCAAAAGATAAATTCAATAAAATTTTGTCGATAATTGATTCTTTGCTACTACGCGCAAAAAAAATTGAGAATAATGGTGGCATCGATATTATTAACAAATTTTTGACTTTTTTGGATCACTAAAAATATATTTCAAAAACTTTTATCATAAATATATGCTTTTATTGTATTTCTGTACTGTTTCAACACAATTAATTGTTTTATTCACAAATTAGCTCATTTTCCACCCAAAAGTAAAAAAAATGATTGCCACGGAAAATCGTCTAGAAACACACTTTTTAGTGAAATTTGCAGGACACACACAAGAAAAATTATATTTGCCCGAAAAATTAAAAAAACAGATTTTTTTCGTTTATTTCCGGGGCAAACAATTTAACTCAAATTTCAAATTGTTTTGCCCCGCAAATGTCCTGCCACCCTCAAAGCATTGTTAATCATAATAGTCTGAAAGGAGATAGATTTTGAAATTTCACGAAGTGACTTCCTGTCACGACTCTGAGACGATTGGTGCAGTCATCAAAATTTGAGTTCGACCTTTGATTTCACAAGATAAAGGATAGCCTATCATGGATAGGTCTACGAATTGGCATGTTTGAATTTATTGCTGAAGCTTCAGATTCTCCTGAACTTATCCGCAAAATTGAGAATCAGACATTTTGTGTTTTTAGACGGCGCATATTTTATAGCCTTTTAGTTATAGGCTTCACATTGGGGAACACAATAGTTGGAAACAATGTTATATTTAGTCAACAATCTGACATCCTGTAATATAATTAAAGATCAATAATTGCTTGACCAATTATGGACGAGCTTCAAAATAAAGTTATATTTCGTCGCAAAAAGGCTACTCCTCCATAAGTGTTAAGGGTAGGAAAATTGTTCGTAGCTTTTATTTACCAAGAAACCGTACGCAGGTCAGTTACAATTGTTCTTAAAAATTAGAAGTAAATTTACCCCAAAAAGGCTAAAAAACGTCTCTTTGAGCTGATTTTGAGAGTCTCACACAAAAACCAACTTCTCCTGGCATTTTTACGTACAAAATTTGAAACTTACCGAATGTGTTTTAGCTTTTGGGGTTTTCCCGGGGGAGATTGAAACGCCCCTTAAATAAAATAACCAAGTCGCGCTCTGATTGATTAACCGTAAATCTCTTCGGAAACGCCCGAAAAGCTAAAACACATTGTGTATATAAATCAAAAGCTAATGAGTTCGTGGAGAGTTATAACTTTCGTTATCTAAGTTTTATTTATTTTTAATACCAAAAACTTAACTTTGAATTACTTAATATACATATTTCTAAGACGATTAAAAAAACTTTTTTGATGGATTATGGGAAAAACACCACCAGTTTGTTTCAAATAATAATTTTGTTCAAAGTCCGTCAAACTAAAATCACATCTCCTCCCTGAGTTTTCATCGGATTGTAGAAACCAGAATCAAATTTTTAAATTTTCCTCAGTGAGATTTAAGATAATTTTCTTAGGATCATTTTGCAATTCAAAATTCTACAATCCGATGAAATCTCAGGGAGATTTGATTATAGTTTGATGGACTTTGAAGGCGCCGCCTGGCCAAACTTGACTTTAAAAATGAAAAATAATATTTCCATTGTCATTTTTTACCCAAATTAGTTGGGTCCCAAATTTTAAGAAAAATCTGAAAACCGAACTGTACCCCCTTAAGGGGGTGCCATCGACTCGGAAAACTGGAGTCAATTTGACTTACGAACATAATCAGTCGGTTAATTTTATCGTGTTTATTATCGTTAGCTGGTACAAAATAAATGTCTTTTAGCTCACGAAAATCATTTTAAGCAATTCAAGGAAAGATTTGAGTTCAAGTTTCCATTTCTGAATACGTAAAATTTGAAGCATTACAAAGTTTTCACGCATTTTTCGTCCTAAATTTTTTTTGTTTTGTAATCTTCGAATATTGGACTAACAACATAACTACTTAAACTTTTTTTCATGTATGCCATAATGTTTCCTGATCGCTGTTTGAAAAATCACTTACTTTTTATTTGCCATTTTCTTCGACTTTTTTAAAAATATTATAAACATTTTTCTCAAATCAAGGCTAAATTTTTTTTATAATTTTTTTTGTTTGTTTTTTAAATTAGGCAAAATCACTGTGAAATTTTCTGGTTTCTATAAATTCTCGATATGTCGACTGGTGGGATGGTCGCACGAATACCATCACTAAACTATTAATGAAATTAACAACTCTAAAACCAGTAAATGCCATTTGGAACTAAATTTCTTTCAAAATTTTATTCTTGTAAAAAATCCATATATCATGTCGAGTGGCAAAGCCTTTGCTTCATAGGCGTCATTTTTGCGAAAATCAGGACATTCTTTAATATCAAAAGGCAATTGTTAATTTTAATTTAAAAAAAAGTTGTTTTCCTACTGATGGCCATTTTTGACAATTTTTCATTGAACAAAACTTTGATATTAAGAAAATTTTAAAGTGCAGAATAAAAGACGAACTTCTTACCGCAGTACACTCGACAATGCCTCAGTTAATTTATATCGTCTCCAAAGACAATTTTATAGTCTGGTTTAGTTGGAAATGAATGTACGATGAAAAGTTTTTTTTATATTTTTACAGATAATTAGTTATGTTAAGAAATTAAAAATATAAACGTTCGCAAGAATCAACAGTTTAATTGAAGATGAAAATTAAAACAATTAATTTTTACATATATTTTTGCTCTTGCTTTTGTTTATTTTTATTTTATATATCGATCTTAAAAAATGTACCAATCCGCCGTATAGTTGCCAGCCCCCTTTACTTAGAACTTGATTTTTAAATTGCCACTAATATTTCTAATATCCCTAAGTTCTCCTTATTTAGAGACGGAAAATGATTCAGCGCCAGAAAAACCTCATTCATACTTATGTCTATCCTATATTAAAAAAACAACTAACAGATCTTAAAATTCATAAAATTGATTCAAATATATATAATTTGAGAAATCATTGAGGTAAGTCGTTAACAACTTTTTTACAATGCTTTATTGGTATAGGAGCAATTTTCACCGTTTAAATTTTGCCACAATCATTTTGAAACAATTCACGGGGTTCTCGTTCGAAATTGAAAACCTCAAATGATATTGATGCATTCACAGTTAGTTGTGACAACTGACATAATTTTTGGTTGTGGTATCAATAAATAGTATTTGGAGGTTTTGGTTGAAAGGTTTTGATTACACAACAAATTCAATTTCATGCATATTTACTCGTCTACATAGACATGTCGATTAACTGGTAGATCTTTTTTTATTTGTTATATTATCAATTAATGTTTGCCAAACAAAGAAGTCAAAATAAATCTTGATTTTTCAAATTGTAGAACAAGTTTTGAATTTGCAAAAAAAAAATTGCATTACTGCGCAGTTATTGAAATAATAATGGATTTCCTGGAGCTTCCGTGTCTCCTCAGGTTTTTGAACGATTTATTGCAAAATTAAACACAACATTTTTTAGAATTTTAATTTGTTGTAGACAATTTAACTTTTCAATTTCATTATAAAGAAAGGGTTGAACGTTGATCTCATACTCGTTTTATGTCCAAAACGCTCAAGGTTCAGCCTTCTGAAAATCTCTGGTGCCTCAGCGGAATTTTTTCCAAGGGCTTAGGAAAATAATATTTAAAAACTTTATATATTTTCAAAACTTTTTTATCAAGAACCATTTCTATAGAAAAAAGATGAAATTCAATTCAAACCATTTCAAAATGCTGGTCCTGATACCATTCTTAGAAACAATATAAAAAATCCATGATGGCTCGAAAGTATTCAATAAGTAACATATATACCTTATTGCATCAAACTGAATACTCGAGATTCACACGAGACATCTTAATACAGGAATTGAAAAATCTTAAGAAAATTTTATTAAATTTTAAAAAATGCCTACCCGGAAAAAATTATCGATGAAATTTTTAGTAACAACCTTATATCCCCAGAAAAGCTACAACAACCTGAGGTCACCGTCACATGTTGTATAGACTACACGAACAGTAAAATTGAGTACTACTTTAGAAACTTAAACAAGAACATAAAATCGTTCATATCTAATTTTAAAATATAATATCAGTACAAAAGTATATAGGTACAGACTATTTTTGCGAAAAACAGGCAACCAACTTCACCAAAACTTGATACATGTAACTGCATATATGATTTAAAATGTACATGTAACAAACAATACGAAGGCATGACTAAACCTACCTAAACCTTCGTATAAAAGCTTCTGAACACCGAGCTCCATCACGTGCAAAACAAATTTATCATCATATAAATCACTGTCAGCAAATGGCAGGAGTTTGAAAGAACTAATATTCCTCCAAACTCCAAGGCGAATTTCATCAAAAAGATGAGAGACAAGTTTTTTATGGACCACTTCAGAATATCAAAAAAATTTCGAAACTATTTCGAACGACAAAATGCGAAAGCTTTCATCAAAAGAATTCCTAAACTAACTCTTAATGATCTTCGCCAGCACCGTCACTTTTCACTATTCTGACAGTGAACATAAAAATAAGCCTTTTTAAGCCCACTTTTATTTTCACCGTGAACTGTTCTAGACTTTTTATTATTTGTGCATTTGGAAACTTATAAATGTTTTCTCAAAAAGCCCGATGATGCGAAATGTTAAAACGGTTGCTTAAAGTTCAAACATATAATTGTTAATTATTTATTGTTTAAGCCTTAAACAATGAATAACTTACAAATATATGTCTTTGTTTAATTTCTGAAAAGAGTCGTCAATAATAAAATTATCAAATAAAAATATAATTTACTTCCCTCCCTTAAATTCTCCCATTTTTAACGATAACTTTAGTTTTGCAATAATATGCCGAGTTATACATACACAGTAAAAACATTTTTAAATTAATTTACTTTTTATTTATTAAAATATTAAAATTATTTTATAAACACTACGCTGGGTTTTGGAAGCCAGTAAAAATTATCCTTCTGAAAATTATTTTTTCCACGTTCAATTGATTTTTTTAATATGAAAATTCAAATCTGTACCAAACTGGTCAAAAATACTGAGGTATCACATCGATCGAGACCAAGAACCCCTTTAAAACTTAATCAAATAGATTGTTTTTTTACACATTGATATCAAAAGTTAATAATTTTGAAGTGACACAACTCACAATTAATGTTTTCAGACGTAATTTGAAAAAGACTTTCATATAACACAGAATGAGTTGTAAAAACTTTTCATCGGTCAGCAATCATTTGGAAGGTGACTTGTCGTGTTCAACTGAATTTCATGATCAATCAGACAAGAAGAAAAAAGATAAGGGCGAGGAAATGAGTTCGGATAAAGAAAAACAAAAGCAGAAAAAGAAGAAGAGAAAAAGCAAAAAAAAAAGAAAAAGAAGAGCAGAAAAAACAAGACAAAATCGAAAAAGATGAACTGAAAAAAGAAAAACAAAAACTCAAAGAAGAGAAAAAACAGCAACAAAAAGAAGAGAAAGAAACACAAAAAATAGAAGACGCACTCGAGAAAGAAAAACTGAAGAATGAAGCGAAACAACTATTATATGACGCAGAACAGCAAAAAAAAGAAGCGAGATTGCCACCAATTGCCGATACTGCAGCGCGACTTTAGCTTAAGTAAACTTAATCTCACATGTTTTTAACAGTAGATGTCTACAATTTTGAAACATGAGGTTTTGACTAAGAGTGTTGTCCAAATGTTTTCTATAAGAAATTCTAAAAGTGAAAATGGGTATTTTTTTGAATCCCCTATCTCGAAGTTTATTTTCACGATATATTTTTATACCTGATATGCAATGCGGTCAAAAAATGACAAAATGATTGTTTTCTTGAATTTATTTTGAGGGAATTTTACAAAAATGAATGATAATTAAATGCTTGAAAATATTTGTTATATACCATCTTAATTTCTTGTTTTTTGAGACGATATATTCTTGCAGTTAANAGCTAGTAAAAAATTATACTTCTGAAAATTATTTTTCCACGTTCAATTGATTATTTTTAATATGAATTCAAATCTGTACCAAACTGGTCAAAAATACTGAGGTATCACATCGATCGAGATCAAGAACCCCTCTAAAACTTTATCAAATAGATTGTATTTTTACACATTGATATCAAAAGTTATTAATTTTGAAGTGACACAACTTACAATTAATGTTTTCAGACGTAATTTGAAGAAGACTTTCATATAACACAGAATGAGTGTTAAAAACTTTTCATCGGTCAGCAATCATTTGGAAGATGACTTGTCGTGTTCAACTGAATTTCATGATCAATCAGACAATACGAAAAAAGATAACGGCGAGGAAATAAGTTCGGATAAAGAAAAAACAAAAGCAGAAAAAGAAGAAGAGAAAAAGCAAAAAAAGAAAGAAAAAGAAGAGCAGAAAAAACAAGACAAAATCGAAAAAGATGAACTGAAAAAAGAAAAACAAAGACTCAAAGAAGAGAAAAAACAGCAACAAAAAGAAGAGAAAGAATTACAAAAAATAGAAGACGCACTCGAGAAAGAAAAACTGAAGAATGAAGCGAAACAACTATTATATGACGCAGAACAGCAAAAAAAAGAAGCGAGATTGCCACCAATTGCCGATACTGCAGCGCGACTTCAGCTTAAGTAAACTTAATCTCACATGTTTTTAACAGTAGATGTCTACAACTTTGAAACATGAGATTTTGACTAAGAGTGTTGTCCAAATGTTTTCAATAAGAAATTCTAAAAGTGAAAATGGGTATTGTTTTGCATCCCCTTTCTCGAAGTTTATTTTCACGATATATTTTTATACCTGGTATGCAATGCGGTCAAAAAATGACAAAATGATTTTTTTGTTGAATTTATTTTGAGGGAATTTTACAAAAATGAAAGATAATTAAATGCTTGAAAATATTTGTTATATACCATCTCAATTGCTTGTTTTTTGAGACGATATATTCTTGCAGTTAATTATAATTAGCGGATGTGTTTTCGTCTTCTGATTTTTGAACATGTCTGTCTGTCCCTAAAAATGACTTAAGAATTGCATAAAGAATGTGATTTTGCTACATCATCACCCTAGACGAAATATCTAGACAGTGTCTAAATTCGCAAACTTAAATTGTCTAGATTAACTTTCGGGTTAAAATAACATCATAGTTTATAGAAGTTCATAATTTAAAATGGTTCAAATAGCAACCAAGTACTTTAAGATTATAATTTACATTTGAAATACGCAGTAGCGTTTAATATAATTTGAATATTCGCAACAGCGTTTTTTCGAATTTTAAAATTAAGTAAATGAGACGTGTAAAGTTTGGAAAGTTTTCATTTTAATTTTTTTAAAAATTATAAGGTTTTTAAAATTATAAAAATTAGTTTTTTCGAGTTGCGAAGAATTCTAGACATGGAAAATTTAAAATTCAAAAATAATCAGTATTCACTTCATTTCAGCCTTTCGCATAGCTAGTGATTTTAAATTTGAAAAGTGAAAAGGTGGGAAACTAGGCACTCAAACCTTCTGTAAATTTGTGTCAAAATTATTTTAAAGCCTGGTTATTTGCGTGAGTATCAAGCATAGTTATCACTTATTATGTTACGATCAACAAAAATGATTATTTTGATGATTTGAGACATGATACCTGATGCTTGTTATCAATACACAGACCTGTTGCGAATTGAACAAAAATTTAACATACACTCTGCAATTTCTCGAGGGTGTTGTCCATGACCCTCAGAGCTATGAAGCAACAAATTCGCTGAAAAGTGATGCCCATTTTTCTCACTAAAGTAGATCGCAAGTCATTCCAAAGATATCCCACGGTATATCCCAAAATTCGACAGTCAAAAGTGATATAAAGCAAAAGTTAGCTGCATCTAATTTTTTCGAAGATTTGCCACCAAAAAATTTATTTCAACCTGCAATTGAGTTTTGTTATCATTTAAAAGTTATAATTTAAAGTATTTGCGTTTGTTATCCACACCATATCTTTGAAACTTTTAATCTGATGAAATGTTACTTAGAAAACGTCCTGGTCGTTTTTACTAGATTTTTAGCAAAATTTTTTAAACAAATCGGCGTTTGCTAACAACTCATCTCATTTCATTCCTTGATAGCCCAAACTGAGCACAAATAACTTGTGGATAATAAAATATAAAAGTGGGTCCAAATCCGACCATTTGATTCCTGCTCAGTTGAAGCTATCTTAGAATGAAATCGGATAAGATATTTGCAAACGGCAAACAACAAATCTAAATACAGCCATAGTTGTAAAATTTGTTATTCATAACTTAAATGAAATTGTTATTATATTGTATTATCTAACGTTTCGTATTTATTACATTAGATACATCATAGATTTTATTTTTACAAATTTAAAATTTCGACAATGAACTTCAGTTATTCTAGAAATTTCAGAAATAGTTCAAAAAAATAAATGAATTGCTTTCAAAAATGAAATGTATGACCAAAAACCAGCCGATAGGATCATAGTTAAAATTTTTCACAACATTATTTGAGAATTTCAAAAAAATATTTCCTTAAATTTTACAATTCAACTTTTTTCCCTTTATTCAAATTATCAAATTCGCTTCAAGAAATGAGTAACTCAAATTAAGCTGTTTTTACAAGTTATCAAGTATGGTTTCTAAGAAACCTGGATAAGAAAATTATTTTATTATGTGAAACAACTCTTTTCAATGAAACCAGTAGTTTCTAAATTATCAGAAAATTAAACTGACGCTCAGCATTTTTTCCCCAGGCCTCCCAATAAGCCTTATTCTCCTTCGTTTGATATTTTTGTTTAATTTGACACTCAATCTTAATTTATAAATACCAAACTCATCTGGAACTCTTTTTGAAATATATGCCTCTAGTAGTCAAACAACCAATTTCGGCGGTTCACTGAAAAGCTATCTCCTCCTACATTTTTATTGATTTTTGTTTAATATGTGCTATTGCGTGTTCAAAGCCTGGCTTTAAATCGTCTCGAGCTCTTTTCTGAAAATTTTGTTTTGGGGTGTCAGAAAACGCTTGTGAATTTCTGCCCTTTTATCAAATTTTTACAAAAAACGAAGCAAAAGTAAATTTAAATTTTTTTAGCAGTACTGACCGTCAAATGAGTTAATTCATGAAATAAGTATGCTAAAAAAATTTCATATCGAAATAAGTGCGGATAATTTTGAATCCTCAAACATTTAACTTTTAATTCCAGCTCCCTCAAACCGATTTTTCGTGGAAACATCCTTAAATTTGGAAAACAGATTCAAAGTCAAAATACTCGTTAGCAAATTCTCGACAAAATAAGTCTATCATAAATTCCTTTGAAAACTTTCATATATCGTCACTCACTCCCTTTAGGAGCTATGCGATTCTGATTAAATGGAGGCTTCAGAGGCATTAAGGAGGTTCCCAACAGCATGAATGACTCAAAATAAATAAGATTTTAAAATGTTGTAAAATAATTTTTTGGACATTTTATCGAATAAAACAATTATTAGCATTTCAATGGTGTTCATCTGTTAGCCGTGAGACGACTAAAAATCTTTCAATCAACGGTTCAATAATTTTTTCAACTGTACTTTTTGCTAAATTGAACACTAACTAGGTCGCGCGGAGACTTTTTTCTGATATTTCTATTTGTGTCGAGCAAACAAATTATCTGTTTTTCTCACAGTTAATCAGAATTGTTTGTTGATTCAATAATTGACAAAAACCGAAATTTTTTTTACTTTTTATACAATCAAAAAATCAACTTAAAGATGACCCTAATTTTTAAATTTTTTTACCATTTTTTTCAACATTCTAAAGTTGCGCGCCTCTAAAATGAACGTGAGAGTCATCTTTAAACAATTTGCTTCTACACCAGTTTACGAACACGATTTGTTCGAGATATAAAAATGCAAAAAAAAATTATTTGAAAACTCAAGGCGCTGAAAATTTTATGGCGACACTTGTCAAAATCTCAGTTTTTGAGAAAATTCTAGAATTCGAAAAATAAAAATACAAATTTCGGCCTAACAGTAGTTCGTTGCTGCAGCTTTACATAATCTCAAGACTTTTTAACTTTCTAGATTTGAAATTACCGGTTTTCAATTCGGTTTAATAGTGAAATGCTATTGAGTATATATGTCAAAATCATATGACTCGCAGCCGAGGTTTCGATCATTCCAGCCATACTAGAAAGTAGTTTGTAGCGGTCACCGTATTTCTCTAAAAGACATTCGAAAACAACTTTCATACCGTTGGAAACCCCGTTAAAAATGCTTCAAATTTATACAGGGTGATAATTAAGTGTACTTATAACCCAATCATCTAATTTTTTTTCAAAATTTTCTTATTTTTCCGATCTTTTTTCTAAGTATTTTTTGAAAGATGAAGTTAAAAAATAGCGTTTGCTCAAATTTGACCACTTAAACTTCAAAATATCGACCGGACGTAAGCCAATTTTCTTATCAGTGTTTCACTAGCTTTCTTGGAGCCTGCTTTCGAAAAAATCTAAGCACTTTTTTACTCGGAATTTTCTTTGAAAATGACCAAAAAATCATATTTCGATCAGTCACCGGATCAAAAAAATCTCGTGATTAACGTTTGACATACTACCGTTACGTCGTAGATTTTGCAGTTTGGAAAATGTCACCTTGTCACGATACTGTACCTATTTGTGTGATGATAAGAAATAATTTGTGATGTACTTTTCCGCAAGATTAAGGATAGATCATAGCAATTTTCGGTTTTTCTCCATGAACTGTTAGTTTTCAGTATATTTGACCGAGAAAATGTCAAATCAGAGTCGCATACGGTATGAATACACGTACGATGTTTATTTCTTAAATCATTTTTTTAAATAAAATAATCATTAAATGCATTTAAGGGGGGGTGCGGCATACGGTATGCCGCAAACCCCCTTAAAAGCATTTTTTGAGTTTTAAAAAAATGATGTAACAAAATTAAAGTCGTATTCATGTCAAATATAAATATAATAAATGCGAAAAGCTTGAACAAATCAATTAAGAATAAATGTGTCAGTTTTTATTCAAAGTTAATAAGTCAAGATTGTGAATAAAAATAACTTAATTGAATAAATTTTAATATTTTGTATAGCTTCTTTTGTGTCACTAAAGTTCTTTATTTTATGTACTAATTCAACATTTAAGATCGATGATTTGCGGAGATCAAGATGTCATTCAAAATCTCTTTTTGTTAAATTTATCCAACAGTACTTGTGATGACGTAGACTGCTCTTCTAAAAAATAAAACATTTATTGAAAACACTTGCCCTGGATTATGAAAGAACGACCGATGGGAAGATATTTTTATTTGTCAGCCAGCTGGCTTTAGTGAAGGCATTTCTTATTGTTCAGTGTTCCACAAATTTGCCAAAGCTTGATTGATAAAATTGATTTCAAAAACCAATGATCTGGAATGGAAAATTTTAGGGAGGGTATATTTACTAGATAATCTTCTCATTTTATATGTTCAACCCATCTACTTGTTTTTTTCTTTCTTTATATAGTTAACAGTGATTTAACTCAAATAAGAAAATGCTTTCATTGATTTTGCTGAATATTGGATGTTCTCTTCAGTTCTTATTTTCATAGATTGTTTTATGTATTCAAGTTTTTATAAACGAGTTTTTAATTAAATGGGTTCCAGCGATTTTCGAAATTCAAACCATAACCCTTGGAAGCTCCAAATTGATTTTTTCGGCACAGGTTCCTGCACCACTTAAGTGGGGCTACTTTGAGCCCTCATTACGGATAAACTACATTTTATAAAAAGGCGGGGATTATCTTAATTTATACAGATAGTCCAACTTAGCGAGGTAATCAATCAGATTTTAAAAGTTTCATTTAAATCGGCCAAAGCTGAGCAGCAAAAGATTGGGCTTTGATCACTTACTTCTCATTGAAAAAGGAATATTTTCAAAAACATTTTATTTTATATTCGCACTCAATAATACCTTGGCTTTCACATTTATTTTCGATTTTGAATCTATCTTCTCGGTTTCTCATAAATAGACGATTAGCTGCGCGAATGATAAAAACGCGAAAAAAAAATGCAGTTGTCAAAAAATATGTTTTGAGAATGAACAAAATAAATGTATCCGCTTATCACCGAAAACAACATTTCAGATAAAAAAATAGTCTCATTTTACAACAAAAGACTCAAATTAAAAAAAAACTTCATCAGATTTGTAAATTTAAAAAAAAATGTCAAAACTTAGCAGCAAACATTTGAGTTTAATCACTAACTTGCCATCGAAAACATTAAGATTAATATAATCATTTCTTTCTCTATTCTCACTCATTCTGAGCTTGGCTTCCACAATTCAATTTGGAATTTTAATCTAACCTTTTGTTTTCTCATCAAAAGACGATTTTAGCGTGATTGATCAAAAACTACAAAACAGTTTGCGCTGTAAAAAATCATTTTTTTAGAATGAAAAATGTATCCTTAGTTAAAATAAAAATTCCGAGCTCTTTAGCACAAGCTAGAATCCGAAGGAAGTATCACCGATCGCTTAGCGTGGCATGAGGATAATCAAGCATCTGTTTGATTTTTTTCAGCAAATTTCCGTTTTAGATCTGGTTTCAGCAGCTAGAGGGCGGTAAAATGTCGGTTATAAATGATAGTTTTTTACCGATTTCATCATTCCATGAGAAAAAATGTCTTTTTTTACAGAAGACGAACTTGAAGATTTGTATTACTATTTCAATTATTTCAAAATTAAATAGAAAAGTATTTAAAAATAAATATGTATTTCAAAAAAAGATAAAAACAACGTTTGTTATAATTTAACCGCTAATACTTCGAAATATTATCTCGCGTAGCCAATTTTTTGATCCAGTGTTGCCGTAGCTTTCATTTAAACCTACTTTCGAATAAATCGAAGCATATTTTTTTCAATTTTTCTTAAAAATTTAAAAATAACTCACGAAAAAAATAAAAAGAGTTCCAATGATGGAAATTCAATTTTATTTACTTTGAAAGATACTCTAAAAACTTACCTAAAAACTCAGTTCCTCGATTTCATCTATCATTTAAACTGTTGAGCAGCACATATTTTAGAGTTTTTTGAAGAAATTGTCAAAAAAAGTAAGATAAAATAATTTTGAACGAAACGTCCTAGAAAATTTACTGCATTTTTGAATTTCGGGGCAATCTCTATGTTGGGTTTGATCGACAAATGTCCAAAACTTTTCTTTCATCCGATTTAAGCGGATTCAAAATTTTCAGCACCACTTAGGTGTTGCGGAGATTCCAAGGGTTAAGGATGTGGGCGACGACATCTCAGCTTCACGTATGATACTTTTGATACACTGATGTTGTAAAGAGTTTTCTGCCAAGTTTTCTAACTTTTAAGATTTTTTTTGGTTTTGAGATTTTTTTAAATAAAAGTCGGTTTTTTTGAGGGTTTAAATTAAAGGTTAAATTAAGGGAGACAATAATTGAGATTTCTCAGATACTTTTTTTGATTTCCCTATTTTGTAGAAAATTTTTTAGTTTTTTAACTAGCAGGAATTTTTCTAAATTTCGAATTTTTTCAAAAAAAGTAGGTTTTAGAAAATTTATAGTTCAGAATTTCACCAAAAACTAGAATATCGTTCGAACCTTAACCATTACACACCAATATTTTTTTCCCATTACACACTTATTGTACTAAATTGTACAAGTCCTTTTCAAAAAATCATAAAGTTACAAGTTATTAAGAAAGTTCAAACAAATATCTGCAAACTTGCTTTTTTGACACAGTATATTTTTAATTTAAAAAGCCTCAAAAGCGACACTCCTTCAGCGATAAAAGTCGAATTTACGATATTTCTGTCTATATCCATTATTATGCTCGGGTCACTTAAAAACTTTTTTGCCTGTTAAAAGAAGAGGGAATAAGTTGTTAAAGTGACACAGGCATAATAATCCATATATCAAAACTCAGACATTTTCAAATTATGTTTTTTAATAACATATGACAGATTGAATAATTACCTAGCTGAAGCACTTTTCAAAATTATTTTCCGATTAGTATTATCGGAGTAACGAGGTTTTTGTAAACTCTAATTTTTCAAAAAAATCCTCGTTTTTTATCTAAGCTTTGTTTCGCTCAAATAAGTAAATAAATTGTTTTAGAATAAATCTATGTGCTGACATTATTGATTTTGTATATTTTAAAAGCTACAAATATATATGAGGCGCTAAAAAGCACGAAAAAGCGCAAATAATTTGGTTCGATCGTTTTATTTACATCATAATTATCAAAAAATAAGATTTTATATGAATGATTTGACAGATGATAGAACATTCTGAAGGAACGATTTGTCAGCTGGGTTAATCTCGGTAAAGCGTCTGTTTCACGCAGAGACCAAATATCAAGACCAAGCCGATGTGTGTGTTCATTGAAAACAGATCAAAATGAAAAATAGCAAAAAAAACTTAATCAGAGGTAAAGCTGCGATTGATTAACTTCAAGAGAGATACATTTATAACAGAGAAAAATTCATAGGTAAGTAAAGTTCATTAATTGGTATTTCCGAGTTTTACCAGTCAAACAGTATAATTCAAAAAAAAAATTTTTGTATTTTAAGTTGTTTTTCATGATTTTTTTAATTTCGGCATACACAACTTAAAATCCCATGTGTTGACAAAGTAAAGGTCTGATTAAGTTTCAAGAAATTCAGTTTTGTTTCGTGAACAATTCTGCTTCAGTGAGTGGAGATTAAAAACACTATAATAATTCGTTTTATGTCAATCGTCAGTTTTGTGGGACAAAAGTATTCAGAAAAAAACGTTCTTCATTTTTTAGAACGCTCTCATTTGACTGAAGATTATCCCATGACATTTTAATTAACATAATTTAAATTCTCGTACAATTTTATATCGTCTCTGATGTTTTCGATCGAAAGTATTGACATACTAGACTTCTACAGCTATTTGTATGTAGCGGAGCTCAACTTTCAGAGGAGAGCTCAAAATTATATTTTGGTTTGTCTTTTGTCCGCTCTCAGTCAAAACAGAGCAATGCAATCTCGTTTTAAATTCAATATTTGAAAATTTCAGACAATTTTGTGTAATCATAGTAAATCTCATAAAAAATATCAAGCGGTTAAATTCGAATTCGAATTCTTGGATTAAAAAAATGCACTTTTGTACAATATTGTACGATTCGTGTGTGATGGTTAAGGGAATGGGTTTCGCTGATTTGAGCCCTTCCAAGGTCATTTCCCCCAAAACTAGCAAAAGTGATATTCAAAAAACATTTGTTACTAACAAAAACAACATTCGCGGTAATTTGAAACTTAAGAGTAATCTGATACAATCTCACCTACGCAAACACCAACGCTTTTAAAAAGCTTCTTAAAAAGACACGCAGCTGCGCAGTTCGTACCTACTCCTTCAATTATCATCAATTTTTAGTATTTTTTTGTGTGAGGCTCCGGGGAAGCCTAACAAATAATGCAAAATTGCTTTTGTTTTGAAATTTTGCTTTCTGCGGACAAAAACGCAAAAAAACTAAAAATTTTGAAATTATCAGTTTGGGAGGCTCAGGCAAAAAGTATCTCCTCCACCAGGTTGAGAGATAAAGTTTCGACTCATACTGCATCTGAAAGCACAGGCCTTGTTTGACAATCCATTAGAGAGTTTTTTTTTTTAATTTTGATTCGGCGTCTCTTTGGGGCCATGTCAACTTTTCATTTTCAGCCAACTTGTTTGAAATGGTCAGTTTGAGAGGCTCAGGCAAAAGGTATCTCCTCCACCAGTTTAGAAGATACAGTTCCGGCTCATACTGCATTTGAAAGCACAATCTTTATTTGACAATCCATTGTAGAGTTTTTTCTGAAATTTTGATTCGGCGTCTCTTGGGGGCCATGTCAAGTTTTCATTTTGAGCCTAAATATTTGACAAAATTTAAAAACCAGAAAAAATGCTTCAAATATATCTTTCCGTAAATACAAACACTTTCAAGGATTTTGATGCAATTTTTAACTCGGTAGCGTCAAAAAGAACAAATTAGCGCACTTTCAATTTAAATCATAGATAAATCAATAAATTTTTGTTTTCGTTTTTGGCTTTTTTGGCCGCCAAAAGCAAAAATTCGGAGTAGTAACGGACAATTTCGCATTATGTTGAGGCTTCTTTGGAGTCTGACACAAAAAATAATAAAAAATGATGAAAATTGAAGGAGTAGGTACGAACTACGTGTTCTTTTAAGAAGCTTTTTATAAGCGTAGGTGTCGGCGTAGGTGTCGGCGTAGGTGGGATTGTCTTAGATTGCTGTTAAGTTTTAAAATTACCGCGAACGTTGATTCTGTTAGTAACAAATGTTTTTTGGAATATCACCTTTGCTAGTTTGGCGGGAAATGACCTGGTGGAAGAAGCTCAAATCAGCGACACCCACTCCCTTAATCCAGGCTTTGCAGTGAAGTTCATGCTCAGATTGAACATTTTCTTTTTATTTTCAAAGAGGAGTAGGCTTTTGCGTGAGGTTCCCAAATACGCGGTTTTGACCACTAGGGGCTAATTTTTCATAATTTTCTACCGATCGGAGATGCGCATTCATATTTGGAAGTTAAATTGCAAATAACAAGTAAAAATGATGAGGAATGAATAAGGAGTAGGCTTTTTAGTGATTTTAAAGACGCTTATTAAAAACCATTTTCTGAGCGTAAGTTGAGGTATTTGATGCTCTAAATAGTACTGGCAACTTCCTTAAGAGTTGCACTACGTATTTGGAAAAACATAATCGTTTCTGAAGCCAGGTTTCTCAGACACTTCACTTGAAAATGTGTGAAAAAGAGCCCAATTATCGTCGTCCACATCCTTAAGCAAAACCTGAAGAAAAATATTCATCGGTTAATTAATTACACTGGATGTACCCTTATCCGTACGCACCATTATCCGTACGATGTACCCTTATCCGTACGAGTTTTGGTCGAGATGAAAACGCTTATAAGCCTAAACGGCTATGTCGACGTGTACCCTTATCCGTACGTTGTACCTTTATTCGAACGATTTTTGGCCGAGCTGAGGTGTACGGATAAGGGTACACCCAGTGTTTAAAAAATGAAAGAAAATTCTGAATTTAATCGGTTTGATAATGTCACATTATCAAACCGATTAAATTCAGAATTTTCTTATTATTAATGTGCAATTTGTTTTGCTTAATTGAAACTATTCCAAATACAAACCATATGGTTTGAACCGGTGTTTATGACCAATTTATCATAGAATTTTCAAAATGTACCCGGAACAGGCCTCGGCAAGCCAGCAAATGTTACTGGCTTGACTTGACTCGACTTGACTTGGCTTGAGTTTTTGCTGGCTTGACATCTTTCAAAAGATCAAACTATGGCGTGGTTTTTTTTTGAGCAACCCGCAATTGGAGCGAATGTTCTCGAAAACGCTACATACGATTCAAAATTTCAATTGTATCCTGGAGTCAATTGTTTGATACAGAGTCTCGTCTTTGTGTCTCACCGATGGACTGACCGGTTAACCGGTAATCAGCAAAAACACCGGGAAATTTCAGTCAATCGAGAGCTTCAAAATGTGGTTATGTGGGTAACTTTTCAAGCTGAATTTTTTGGCAATATTTTTTGACACCTGACACCACCTGTTGGTGGTAAGATGCACTTTTTGTATTTAGATACTTGAATGCTATGTGGACCTGAAAATGAACTTACCTGCATGAGAAATTTGTTGGTAATGTTTATTTTGATACCTGACACCATTTGGTGGTGTGGAGCAAGGAAGAGCACCGAGCTAAAATATCTGCTGCGATCAGATCGGTTTTTTTCGATCCTATCACATTTTTTGCCGCTCGGTCTATTTCTGATCCGATCAGCAAATTATAAAATGTGCTTTCGATTCGATCACATTTTTCATCTGATCTGATCGGACATGTGATCGGATCAGATAATTTCTGCCACCGGGAAGCTTTAAAGCCAAACTGAAAGGTTTTGCGAGTATTTTATAACATTATTTGAGCCACCCTCCCGTTGTCAGATAATAATTCCACAAAACCGGTATTTCGAGCAATAAACTTAATTGATATCATAATAACTTATTTCAAATTAATACGGTTAGAAAATCAGGGTTCATGTCTTTCTCGTGAAATATAAAATTCTTATTTAAATAAAATAAGTTTTAAATGGATGATTAAATGATAATTAAACACATAACTTATATGTGACATAAGGAAAATTGGAAATTTAGTAGAAAAATTAGCGTGTCACAAGCAAGTGCTGTAAATTTCATCAGTAGTTCAGAAACGACATCCGATTGACCCTTCCATCGGTTAAAATACGGAAATCAAATAGATACCAGAAAATAACACAACTGAAAATAACACAGCCAATTTTGGACTTGATTTGCGAAAAACTTTCATAATCTGATTCTAAAAAAAAACTCAAAAAAAATTACAAATGAACATGTTATGTTTTTTACACAGCAGTCAGTAAATATGTAAACATGCATGAAAAAAGTTAAAGTGGCTATTTTTTTCATTTTTATTCACAGATTACAGAAAAAGCAAAAAAAAATTTTGGGTGAACTTACGAAAATAATCAGTTAGTTTTAAATGTTTCAATATGCCGGATCGCTGCCACCTCCTAAATAGCTTCCATTACGTGATTTTTTTATTTACTTTTCTAAATTTCTTGTTTAAGTTAGGGTTGGACATGAAATAACTAGAATATCAAACTAAAAATTACTTGAATAATATTTTGCGCAAAACCCAAGCTATATTCGTGTATTTTTTGAACATCTGCTTCAGATAAGTTGTATTTTTTTTGGTTGAAATTGTCTCGCGACAATTTTCAAAGTTATTTTCCCACTCATTTCCCTCAGTTAATAATAAATTANAATAATTATTTAATGAAATATAATTTTATTCAAATACTAGAACGATTTTTCAATGTTCCAGCAAAATTGGGCCATTTTTTTCTCCGGAGTAAAAAAATGGCCCAATTTAGCTTTTGTTGTTTTGGGCCATTTTTTCTCCAGTTTAATGCTGTCTAGCCGACTGGAGAAAAAAATGACCCAATTAAAAAAAACTCAGGCTATATTTCCATTCAAAAAAGAATGATTCAGAGTATAAACAAAATCGAAGAAACAAAACGAAAGCATATTTAAATATAGTGAAAGTAGCCATTTTGAACAAGAAACGAGAAAAAAATTCAATATAGTTCTAATTATTTTCGACTAAAAATCACTGAACCATGTCATATGGTTTTTTAAAGAGCATATAAAAAATATATGGTCACTTAGTCCAAAAGTTAAAGTAGCCATTTTGTAGAGTTTTAATCGTTGATTTGAAACAAATATTGAACAAAAATTTTGAACGTAAAAAAAGGCATTTTTTCATTATGTTTGGAATTTTTATAGAAAATTTCTAATAATTTTTCGAATTCGAAAAGTTAAATTCAAACTCAAAATTTTCTTTAAAAGCCATGATGCAAAAATTCGCTAGTTACAAAAGTTGTCCGGATTATGAATCATCACTTTGATGGTATATTGGGAAGAATATATCAATCCAGTGAAAAGTTTTTTATCAAAAGCCCATATCGGTATCTGTCAAAATGCACCGAGGTCATTTAGTATATAATAACTTTTAAAGTTAGTCCGAAGCCACAATGGAAAATTGCATAAAAAAAAAAATTTCATTTATGGTTATTATTCCGAAAGTTAAAGTTTGCTCAATTTTTTTTCCGGAAAAGATGAGTACATTTAAGTTTCATATAACAAATTCCAGTGTCGAAATACTAAAAAGTGGTATTCACACCATCGGAATAAAAATGAATATTTCCGAAATATTTTACTTGAAAAGTTACCCAGGTAAGTACATTTCCAGGTCCACATGACATTCTCGTGTATAAATACAAAAAGTGCTCTTTACAGCCACCAGGTGGTGTCAGATGTCAAAATAAGCATTGTCAAAGAATTTAATTTTAAGAGTTACCTCGATAACTACATTTTGAAAAGTATACTATGTTCAGTTCTCGATTAACTGAAATTTCCCGGTGTTTTTGCTAATTACCGGTTAATCGGTCAGTCGATCGAAAAGAGACATAGACGAGACTCTGTATGAACCAATTCGCTTTGGGATACAATTGGAATTTTTTGAATGTTTCTTTTACGAGAACTTTCGCTCTGATTGCGGGTTGCGCTATAATGAACGCCTATGAAGCCATCAAAAAAACAAAAACGATTTTTCAAATTTTCAAAAATGTCCACAGAAAGTGCTCAAGAGCAAAATCACTAATTTTAANTTTTTGGTCAAGCCAAGTCAATCCAGGTCAAGCTAAGTCAAGCCAGCATACCTGGCTTGATATCAAAGACAAGGGTCTCTTGGCTTGGCTAAAGCCGATTCAAGTCAAGTCAAGCCACCAAAGTCAAGCCTGGCTTGCCGAGGCCTGACCCGAAATAAAAGAAATAAATTTAAATGCAGATTAAATACTGCTTTCAGTATTGAAATAAACCTTTTCTAGGTTATCAACTAATAGTTAAACAAGAACTAAAAGTTTGACTAAAATTACTTTATTATTCAAGTAGGCTCATTTGATAATCATAAAAAGTTTAAACGCAGATGATATACGATTTGAGGCCACTAGATGTTAACAGGACAGGTGTTTATTTGACCGTTGAAGTAGCTGACCCTAAAGATTATTTACTTCAGATTAATAGTCTATTTTACTTATAAATGAAAACTGATAAATCTAAGAATAATAGTATTTATCATAATGGTAACATTCAATATCATTAGAGACGAAACTATCTCTTCACCTGGCCGGCTTTCGACTCTAAAGCGCTACATTTCATTCAGCCAGAGTGGATCCAGAATTATGGATCTCAAAATTTTTCTGAAAATAGTCATTGTTGAGAATCATCACATATTTAAAATCAAATAAATGAATCCATAAATAATAACTAAAGGATTTTTCCAAAATAAATGAGCCGAACGACACTCTTTGATGAGCTTTTATTGCGACTTTTAACCACTCACTTTTTTTATTTTATTTTAATTATATGTTTATTTTTCAAAGTCGTAATATGAATTGACTTGTACTTAATTGACTTGGCTTATCAAAATATAGTTAACAAAAATATTTCAACCTCGAACTACATATTTCAATTAAAAATAACCATAATGAAGTTGCAGTGGCAGTAGTATTTCAAACCCCTATGGCGAACAAGGCAAATCGATCATGGGTTCCCGAGAATAAAGAACTTCCAGCACCAGATATGATGGATCGATTTGATTACATTATGGAATGTTTAAATAATGGAAAGTTCGTTAAAGAGTTCGAAGAACTTTCTGTTTGGCAAATTCGCTTTGTTGTTAAGTCCAGACAGCTTGATGAGCAACATGAGTGGATGTGGAAAAAAGCAAACAATAAAACGAAAGACGGATTTTCGTTGGGTAAACCACCAAAAATAGACTTTCCAACACTTAAATATTGGTCCGAGGTTAGTCACATATACTTAAAAAGTTTATTTATTGAAATTTTATATATTTACTAGAGTCCAACCAATGGCGCCAGTGTTCATGCAGGAAAGAAATTTTATGAAGGAAATCCTCTTACCTTTCAAGTTTATGATAAATATCAGTGTTCAAAATTCAAATCTTAACAAAGCAAAGTGTTTGCGCGAGAGGTTTCGTGCTATAATCGACATACTCTTGGCACTTTAGTAGAAAAAAATAGCGTATGTCGTTACCAGTCATAACTACTCACCTGGGTTCGATTCTCAGACTATATATACTTTTTCTACTAAAGTATGGTCAACCTGCCAATAGAATTACCTAAGGTTTTTATGAATGAAGCTTTCTAATTGATGGTTTGTCATTATAATCCTCAGTTGCAACCATAACTACGCAAAAACGTTTTCAAAAACTTTTCATGAATTTTTGAAATGCAATTTTGTCATAATTAATTGAATAAAGTTCTCATTTTTTCTTAACATGTAGGCATAAGCTGTTTCACTTTGTTTTTCGAACCCTGATCATTTTTTGAAAGTTAAAAAATTAACGTTAGTTCTTAATTAAGGAGATAGTTTTTATTCGCAAATTTAACCATACAAGATGATCGGCTCAAAAGCACTAGAAATTATCATAAAAGATTTATTATCGTCAAATTTCGGAAACAATTTTAGACCTCTCAAATTATAATTATCGAATGCATAAGTGTCAAATTTCTTTAATGCAAAGCTTATATTTTACTATCGAAAATATATCAAATTGATTATATATCTCAAGTAATAACACAATGAAACACTCTTGAGCGTTAGTTATATATAAATCGTCAGATCCTTAAAATGTAAATCCCAGTGCTAAACCTGTTTCTTCAAATCAAAGCTTTTTTTTGAACACAGACTGCAAATAATGGTGTTTGTGGAGCAATTTCGAACTATCAAGTTGGCGGAAGAAGAAGGTAATTCATCATGCTAACTTGCAATAGATTATAACAAATTTTGACGCATGAGTCAGGGGGTTCGATCGAATTGAACTAGGTCGGATTGGATTGAATTGACTTGGACCGATCAGGTCAATTCGATCAAATTTTTTCAAATCGGTTTGCCGACCCCTGGTTTTAGATGTTAAAAATAAGGAGATGGCGATAAAAGCTGAAACAAAACTCACGTGACAAAAAGAGTTATCAATTTGACTAAAATATAAACGCCCTTTGCGCTGTTTAATTCGGATTCATAATAAATAAAATTCAACATTATTGTATTCATGACCATCTAAGCAGATCGACAACTTTCAAGTGTTGAAGGCCGATCAAATAAAAATTTAATCGGCTCAAAAATCAAACAAAAAATCATATTTTCTGGGTGAATCGGGTCTTAAATAGATTTCGATCAATAAAAAGTTAATATTTTTGCCTCATGTTTTATTTTGTGAGTTTTAGACAAATTTCGCAAATCAGAAATTTCAGGATTATAACATAAACAGCAAAAACGAATTTTCTGTGAAAAACTGTTGAGGAAAAATATGTTCACAAATTTGTTTTTTTATTCGACGGATCAGATTTACGTCGAATTGCTAATCACCCGCGATTAATCACGCGCGACTAATCACACCACGCTTACAAATTTTTGGGCCATTTGTGAAATTTTTTAAATTATCTTCAGTTTCGGAATTCCCGCTTTCTGCGTCGGTCAAGCGGGTCACTGTGCATACTTTCGTTATCATGACAAAAATTGGTCAATTGGAAATAGCTGCGCAAATTTGGAAGCAACATGGATAACGGCAGCCATGGTTGTCAGGCCAAATGAATGTGTTCGAACATTGACCAAGTTCAATGCTTTTTTCTTCATAATACTTGACTATGCGATGGAAAACAAAGACAATTTTATTCAGAGTGAAATTTTGACATTGAGAGCTCTTGCAACCTCTGATAAAAGTAAGTGAAATTTTAAACCACGTTTACTTTTATTTATAGTTTGATAATTGTCTGGAGTTGTTGAGAAGAGTTAAAAAACCAAATAAAAATATCTATTATTTGGAAATTTGCTTGGCAACACCTACGCAACAACTGTAGTGAAATTATAGTATCGAAATTTTATTAGTGAAAAAGCCAGAATTATTCTCACTAGCAAAGTTAGAGTGATGATAAAGAAATTATGAGAAATATTAAGAAAATAAGATTAAATCAAAAATAAGTTTTTATTGTCATTTTTAAGCCTGCTATGAGAAATCTTTAAAACTTTTGCGACATTATATAAATTTGAATTTCATCTTAATTAATCATCTTTAATAAGTGAAAAAATATTTATTCAAGGAAATTAATTAATATTATACTTTATTGTTCCACAATTTCGACTCAATAAGCTTGCTTTTTTTGCAGAAATATAAAAGTCAACAAAATTATTGCGACACCAAAAGATAGAACACTTGTTAAAAATCCCATCATTTTAAACATCAAACAAATCGGAATTAGGTAACTATTTGAAACTTAACTCAAAAAACAGAGGTGTGCCGCTCAGGAAACTCTAAGTATTCTTGTTAAATAATGACTCAGCCATTAAAACAAAAATTCTATGATGTCTAGAAAATTTAACTATACGGTTATCAATATTTGTTGGAAACTTTGACATCCAATAATTGAGTTATTTTGCTTGGTCAGGGAAATTGAGAAGAAAATTATTTGGTATGCAAATTCAAGATAATTTTTATTCATGCTTGTATAAATATTGTGTAAAGGACGTACTGGGCGCATTTTTACCGTGAATAAAATGGTTTTCAGGGTCGATTCCATGAATTACTAGAAATATCGCATGCTTTTGACTATTTTCACTGCAAAGTATATCTCCTCCTTCAGCTTTGAAGGTATACAATTGATGAATAGTTTGTTTTTACGGCAAAGAAAGTGTGCAGAGCCTATAAGTTGAGTTTTATCAATGATAAAATTTTGCAGTGATGAGCTGAGCATTAAGCTTTTCATGCTCCTATTTTGAGCTCAAGAAAAATGCATATTCTCCCTGGATTTGTACCACAGAAATGAGACACTGATGATGACGTTCATAGCCCAGAATTTGACAATTTTTTAATTCGGTAAACAGCGATTTAATTTCTCGAAAATTAAAAAAATAAAATAAAATTTTTTTTTTCAAGTAGTGATCAAAACACTTTTCTGTGAACTAATGAGAATGAAAAGACTTTTTATATACTTATATTTAACCAGATTTAAAAAATAAATGATCTGGAAATTTCCATGTGTTAGTCTCTGAATGATCTCCAGTCCTCTTTTCAATCCATTTTTAATCCCTCTTATCCTTCGTCCCTGAATCAGTCTTTTCCAATTAACTAATATAAGTGTTAATAATTGTTAATTGAAAATGAAAGATATTTTTCCAAACGCGTTTGAGATTTCGGTTATAATAAATTGATTAAGATATGAAGCAAAGATTGCTTTGGAATGCAGTGCAAAAAAACAAATGGAACCTGCCCGCTTGGTGCGATTTGATTAAATCTGAATTCAATTTCCCAGCAACTGATGAGAATATTGAGCTACCACTCATTTTTGATGTGACTGGTAAAACATCTTGCAGCAATTCATTCAAATGTGATTCAAACACATACAAGGCATTAGATTACAGTAAAATGTCTTGGAAATGTGACATAGAAGGAAAATGTCAATTCACGATAGGTAAACAATTGATTCACATTTTTGGTTGAAAAGTATTTTAAAACTTTTCAAACCTTCAAATAAGAAACCAAGACTCTAAGTGGTGGTTTATTCCGAAATTAATTGATGGACACGATATAATCAACTTCTCTTGACAAATTTAATGATATTGAAAATTATTGTTCATTGTAATTTTTGAGTTTCAAATTTCATTAATTACACAAGAATCTTTAATAATTTTGTCAGCCACAAAGAACTATTGCGAAGCCAGATAATAACTTAGCGGTTTTTTTTAGTAAAACTAATATATATTGTTGAGCTTTCGATTTATAACAATCATTTTCGAAACAAAGTTTTTTAACAGTGAAATATTTTCCGCAAGATTTGCATCTGAGTAATTTGGCAATAGTGGGGCTCGAAATTGGCTAATTACTAATAACTAAGCGTCACATTTCTCAAGCCAGCTCGGATTAGAATTTCATGACAGCAGAGTGTGTCCAATACTTTTTTAAATGCACAATTATGATCGCAACATAAATTTGATTTCTCTTAGAGTTGTTTTCTTTCGAATTGCCGCATTTAAATTCTTAAACAACATCATATTTACACCAAATTTAATGAATTACCATTTTATTACTACAGCTTTATTTCAGAAATTCCAATACCTATGCTTTTAACAAAAATTGAAGTTGATTTTACCACAAACATGCAAAATTTGGAATACAAGCTGAAGGTTGACAACGAACAAATATCTGGAGAAATTTTGGATGCTAAAGACCTCTTGCCCAAAAATGTCAATTTTAAACTAAGTCAAAAAGACTTGAATATTTTGAATCCTAAAAAAATAACACTTTCTGCAGAAACAATCTCAACTGAAAAAAATTCAAATCGAGGTATTCAAAACATCAAAGTTTTTGGAAAATTCGACAATCATGATCAGAAACAGATGACATTGCTCAATATTTTTAAAAATGATCTTCACCGAGAGGGTGTTTGTTTGATGCTACAATTTTTAGACAATCCTAAAGCTATTTCTGAGCGAAAACTCGAGAAGGATGTTAGCAGCAGTTGACAGTGATTAAGGTGAGATCGACCTAAAATAAACAACTCAGGCATATTATATAAGTATATACTGTGGTTTAATGTTCGATTAGGGTCAAATAAAAATTCTCAATATGAAAGTCTGTGTGAAGGCGTTTCAAAATCAATGAAATTGTATCAACCCTTGGACGTTCAAAACCTCTTTTGAGGTTTTAAGAAGTTTAAAACGTCTCAAAAGAGGAGAATCCGTGCACTAAAAATCGAATCTAAATTTATTTTCGATGATCCGTTCAAAAGTTATTTTTTCGTTCTTTTTTGGACAATTTCTTCAGAAAAACCGTTGATCGGTAATCCTTTAGTCTTGTCAAATTGCAGAAAATTGTTGAGGAAATCAGTTTTTAGGAAATTCTTTGGAGAATCTGTCATTTAAATAATAATGACTCTACTGTTGCTGAAACTCTTCTTTTTTCTTCCCGAGTGATTTCTGAAAAAAAGAAATAACGAAAAAATCATTTTAGAATAAGGCTAGTACGTCATTCGTTGCATATTTACGTACAGTTTGAAAAGTTTATTTCAGTACTCTGATTAATTTTCTGAAATTTTTGGCTTCTCGCTTATATAAAATTAAAAATGAGGTAAATTCCATAATCTGCTTATCACACTATAAACGCTCAAACTTGAACCTCACATTTTTGTGCCTCCACATAAGTTTTTTTTTCGAACGTTTAAGGGTTAAGGAAATTCAACTCATCGACTTGTTTCAGAATCATCTCTTCTCACTGACTTGCAATTCAATTTAATACACGGAAAAATCAAAAAAAACATTTTAAATAATCAATAGAAAATTTACTTTTTTTCTCTTATAAGAAAAATTCAATTTCAGCTGGTTTGATGGTGACTTAACTTGATAGGTCTTTAAAATAGTTTTGTAGCTAGAAATCAGAAGATTATTCATTTATTAAGCCAGATTCCTTCGAAATCAATTTGATGAACAAAACTATTTGCGACACTATTCTTTATAACTTATTTGCTCATTGATGTTGAAATAAATAGAAAAAAAAAGCTTATATCGTTTTAAATCATTTTAAAATTTTTTGACTTTTATGTATCGAATATTTTTGTGAAAAAATATATTTCTACTTAAAATCATTATTCATTCGTTTATTACGCACCATTTTTATACAAAACAAATCTTCCACAAAATCTGTATGTCGGTAAATTGCTTTTCGCATCTATCTTTCGTTTTACTTTTTCCTGTTTACCACACAAAATATGGCTGCTTAGCCGAAACGTCAAAATAATTGACCTTCTGGTCGAAAAATTTATAATATTTTATGTCTCAAAAACCAAATAAATTTTATTTGCTTTTTCGGTTCTACGATCACGTTTTTTTATTTTTTTGGGTAATCTAAGGTATTCTTGAGTCACAAAGGGCTCTGTGCTCACCAGGGATCGGCAGAGTTTGCTCTGCTCTACTTTTTAAAGAGCAGAGCAAACGTTTTGAAAAATCAGAGCAGAGCAGAGCAAACATTTTTGAATCAAAATTTTGAGAGCAGAGCAGACCTAAAATTAACAAAAATCTACTTCTAAAATGCGTTTATTGGTCGTTTTTCGATATGAGAATTACAGGGTGATGCCCCAAATTGCCGAAAATTTTGTTTCAAAACCACTTCTTAGAGGTCCCTGGAAGCTAATTTTTTCCACCGTTAGTATTAATGTAAACATACTATTTTAAGAAATATTTATTTTAACTTTCTTCGAATTAACAACTTTTCAGAAAAAAAGTTTAATTTTCATAATTTAAAATTTTTTTACAGTGGGTACGCTAGATTTTACCTCAAAAAATATATTATTTTCAGTGAAAATTTTTTCACATGACAAAAATTAGGACAGATTTTATTATTTTCTGTCCTTGTCCTGTCCTCGGGCCTAGGACAGGTTTTAAGATTTTATGTCTCTGTCTTGTCCTCAAATTCAAGACAAGGACAGGNGGTATTGCCCACCCCTGATATAAGGCAACTAAAAAAACAGACCTTAGTAATACTATAGTATGTCTCAGTGAAAAAAATTACCTTAGTTGGTTGTTCGCTGGATTTGTGACCCTGCCCCTTAGGTATTGATCATCCTTGGTCATACTTTTTTATTTATTAAATCTTTAGTAAAAATATAAAATTTTAATTCTTTGCAATTATTAAACCGCAGTAATCTGAATTCAGTATTTTGTGCTAAATTTCACCCGAATAGTTTAGGAAGATTCTTAAAATGGTTAGTATTCTTCACAAAAAACACTGTGTCCTAGGACTGAACAGGACAAGGATGGAAAATATTGAAATTTCCCCCCTCAGGACAGGACAGATACCTGTCCTAGGACTGGTTAGGACAGGACAGAAATTTTTGAAATTTGCCTGCCTCAGGACAGGACAGAAATTTCCAAATCTTCTGCCGACCTCTGTTTTATATAACTCGGTTGGATAACTCGGAAGTGGCACATATATTTATATTATGACCAAAAATTTCAAAAAAATCGTATGTGCCACTTCCGAGTTATGTAACCGAGTTATATAAGCACCCAATCAAGACCCTGGACTGCGGAATAGGCCGATTTCCTTGGCCAGATTAAGAAAGGATCAACCAATCAAATGCTCAGATTTTGTATTCTTGAAATATCCAGGATCTGAGCTCTGAGGGACGGTTATCCATATCCCCTTTTTCACACTTTGCCTAAGATTTTTCGATTAAGAAATAATAGGTTTTCCAAAGATTTTTGGAGGTTAAATTTGTATCATAATTTGTCAGGTTTGAAATAACCACACAAATATCCGCAGAAACTGAAGCAACAGTCGAGGTGTTGGCGCTTCTAATAGTACTATGTTCAAGTTGATTTATAATACGGTTTTCTCTGTAATTCGCATCTGAGAAAACCTTGTATGTCGACATTTTTATTTTGTTCAAGCTCAAACTATAGTCAACAAGCAGTAAAAATTTCGACAAATGCCAAAGCTTCTTTTGATTGTCAACTTGTGTACTCAGCATCTTATTGAATCTGCGGGTAGTTTTGAAAGAATGTGTTCGCTAAATGCCCACTTAATCTCCAACAGGTCTGTCTGAGTACACGGGTCATATTAGCATGTTGGTGTATCTGAATATATGATAAATGCAATGCTGTTTTAGGGGNGCCGAAAAATTGAAGTTAAGTTTTTTCCAACAAAAAAAATATTCCAGAGTTAGTATGGAAAATTATTAAAAAATAAGTCCAAACCTTGGCTATCTGAACCTTTTTCTGAGTTAAATATCTCTATTCATTAGGCATACAACATGGATAATTTCTGATTTTTCTGTACCAAAAAGTACATTTCAAAAATCGCTAAAAAACTATTTTTGAGGATAAAAATAAATGTATTGATCAAGATGTCAAGCCCACTAAAAATAAGACAACTCAGTTTTTCGGCCTGCTGAGGCTTGATTACTAAACGGCGGGACATAAAATAAATCCAGCTTCAGCTGATGTTTGCAGCAGCTTGACAAGACTTTGATCGTCGTATTTATGTCTAGATGGCGTAAAATACAGTTTTAATAAATCTCAATTATTCATCCGACGGAAATCATAATTAAAACATGGAAATTGAAATTTTTAAAAGGGCCTTATTATAATGAACAAGATCTTCAAAATTTTGTTGACTACTAAGATAATGATACACAGACTGAGGATCTTATGATTATGAAAGATGAAATTGAAATGGATGAAAAGCAATGATGAAAAATGTTTAATTCGTTGAAGAAACTAGAGATGCTATCTAATTCTATCAAAAAGTAAACTTATTTTTCCTTCAAAATATAATAATTGCGAAACTAGAGTTTTTTATTTTTCGAGTTTTTAGAAAATTCACTTAAAAAAATAAAACTCTTCAATAAAGCCAGAGAAAAAAATAAATAATACCAGGGGAGTAGTCGTAAATCCAAAATCTGATCTCCTTCAAATTTTAATTTTTATGTGTTGTATTTCACGCTAGGATTTTTTACGGGAAAATTGGTGCGAAAATCATAAAAATAAAGCTAGGGAAAAAAATATCTTTGATCAGGCTGCTAGTCGTATCTAAAATTTTTAAAAAGATTACTAGAAAAAGATTATACAACATCTCAATGACACATTTGAATTAAAAAGAAGTCTGTGGATTAATTATTTCTATTACTCGTTTGGGGTATTTAAAAAATCTCGCGTCCCCGAATGGGCGGTTTGGTGGAGGGGGTTAAGGAGGATAACCGACGAGTTCTATATCACGCAGAAATCTACCACATGTTTACGAAGTAGTTTAGATTGCGCATTCGAAATTTTTGTTGTCGATTTTCTCCAGAGAACATCACACAATTAAAACAATTTCGACTAAAACAATTTGGATTTTTTTCCAAGTATTTTTTTCGAAATTCGTCGCTGCATTTTGAGAAAGCATATCAGAATTATAGTTTTTTTGGGCATCGGTTCTTTTTGTTATGTAAAGCTAAAGAAAAAAATAAGTACATTAAAAATAAGTAGAAAACATTTTTTTGAAAAAAATTATCAAAAATTGGAAATCTGGCGAATTAACTCAAACGAAACTTGAACGTCTCGCCATAAAAACCAAAAAATGATATTGTTTATACAAATTCCACTAAACCTGGAGAAACACAATTTGGTAAAAGTGTTTTTTTTATGAAAAAAATTGACATCAGTGCTCCAAATGAAATTAATAAGTAACTACAATACACCCAAAACAGTCCAATTTAGCATTGTATTTTAGTCGATTGAGCAAAAAGACCAAATTAATTTATAATTCCAGCTGCTACTCCTTAAACTTCTTTTGACCTAGTGGGCCGTTATAAAAATTTAAAAAATTTTGACATCTCAATGACTAATAAATTGATGCGGAATTGGTCAAAAATCGTGGCTTTTCAACAAGTATCCCGAACCGGTACGATCATACAAAAACGTTTAAAATACATTTTTTGAAACAAATCAGGACAAAACCAACTATATCCTGTGGATTTCAGTATCGTCAGGCGTCCGTTAGAACAGGACTGGCGTTTTAAAAAAGATAAAACGCGTCGGTTACCACTTAAAGGGTGGCATCGACTCGGAAGACTGGAATCAATTTACAATTTAATTTAGTTGGCTTACTTTTTTCTGCTTATAATCGTAGCTGAACCAGAATAATGGCATCTACTTATAAAAATATTTTTGCCTATTTTAGGGAAGATTTGAAGTGCCGAAACTTTATTTTTGAATTTTCGTGAAATTTTCGAAAAAAAAATCAAAGCATTGATCAAAATTTCCACATTTTTGTCCAAAATTTTGTCTTGATCGTTTTTTTTGAAATCTATTGAATAAAGCTCAAAAAATACCACTTAACTTTTTTCACTGTTATGTCAACACTATTTCTGAACTGCTGCTTTTGAAAAATCTTAATATGTTTATTTGTCATTTTTTTGTCGATTTTCTAAAAAAATATAAAAATTTTCCGCAATCAAGTCCCAGAAATTTTTTTCGTGGTTTTTTGAACTCTCCATAAAAAAATCAGGTAGAATCACCATATTAAATGATTTTGGTATTATTAAATAGTCTGTTATTGTCAACTAATAGTTTGTCCGTGCGATTATCATTTCTAACTATCAATGAAATTTTCAACAACTCGGCTGTAATACTCCGATAATTGCTATTTGGGCAGCCTAAATTAAAAAAAAATTTATGCTAGTGAAAAAATGTCAATTGAAATTTCCGGGTTGTAATAGGCCGCCATTTTCTATATATAAAGAATAATTTTTAAATATCAAAACTGCAAATATAAAGAGTCATTTTTTTCTCAAAAAAAGTTTTTCTTACTTTTGGCATTTTTGACCATTTTTCAATCGAAAAAAAACTTTCAATTTCACGGAAATTTTTAAAAATACGCAAAAATAGGAACCATAATTTCAGCGCATTACACCCGGACAATGTTCGAAGTTTATTAATATCGTCTTCAAAAAAATTCTATAGTCGGGTTTAGTTGGAAATGGATGTACAGTGGAAAGTGGTTTTTTATATATTTCCAGATAATTAGTTATGTTAAGAAATTAAAAAGACATTTTTCAATTAATATTAAAAAGTTTATTACTTGACATGTTTCAGTTTTATCACATTTTCCAAAGTAAAGACTTGTTCACAGAAAAAAATAAGTAGACTGGAAAAGTAAGTTTTCAATTAATGTTTGTTTATTCTACAACCAATGTTCTAGAAAATTTGTATTCATTTTTATTCGGACTTATTTTCGCTTTTGAGCTCCATAAGACTTGTTGACAACGTTCAGTCCAACTTGTACGCTTGGACTTTGGTACGATAATCCTTTTGGGTCCAGTGGGGACTAATAACTGTTATTGATGAGAATTCGGCATTACCAGATTGTATGAAAGACAAGTGCATCATGCGGTAAGTTAAATCAAAATTTTAGTTATATCCTTATCCCAACGAAACTCCATCTCAAAAACGTTTACTTTCTCCTAGCGCGTGTTTGAATACCACTGATGTGTCTAATGTGATTGCTTGAGTGATTACCACACGATCAAATTTAGCGGTCACAATATCAAGCACCCTTGCCTATAATAATACTCACAGACGATCAGTAAGACAACATAAGTGCGATTTAAAAAACACGCTATAGAGATAGAAAACGTTTTTGAGATAGAGTTTCGTTCGGAAAAGATATTCATAGTAATTCACAAATGTTCGCATTAAAATTGCGCGCAATCACTTTTTAAAATTCTTCAAATAATACGTTAATTTTGAACGAATAAGATAATTTATGTGAAAATTTATCCTTTAAGGAGAGAACGGTCGTTGATTACACAGTATGTCACATACTGTGTAATCAATACTGTATGTGGCATACTGTATGTGGCAAAAAGTCTTATCCAAATTAGATAGTCCCGTGAATGGACAAAAATAGTATTCGTGGCTTGGTGAATTAAATTGAAGTTACTGGATTTTTTAAAAAGCTGCTAACCTCGGTCAAATTTGTGCTTTTTGCGGTTCAAATATAGTTTTTAGGTTTGAATTTTAAATAACCAAAAGAATTTCGGAAAAATTAAGATTTGTAAATGTTTTTGCATTTTTCCACTTTTTTTTAATATTTTCTGATTTTTCCGGAAATATTTTTAATTAACGGAAGAGTGGCGTCTTAAAGTCAATCAAGCCGGAATTTTGGCTTGATTTACCATTAAAGGTCGCTTTTCTGCGATTAAAGATATGGTGCAATTTTCAGGCCTGAAAGAGACTTCGAAAATTATGACCGCTACCCTTAAGTGTTTAAGGGGGTAGCAGCGATGTGGCAGACTGCGTCAATTAAATTTCGAAAATAATTAGTTGGTTTATTTTCTTATGCTTATTATCGTTAAGCTGAACAACAATAATGTGTATCAGTCATTAAAAACATTTATTCTATTTAAGGAAGCATTGAGTTCAAACTTTTATTTTATAATTCGTAAAATTCTCGAAAAAATTCAAGCATTATAAAAATTTTAAGCATTTTTCGTCCAAAATTTTTTTTGATTAATTTATGAATTGTGAATAAAAACGAAAAAAAATAGCACATTTACTTTTTTCATGCATGTAACATGCAGCAGGTTTACAATATTTCTGACTGCTGTTTGAAAAATCATGAAATGTTTTTTTGTCATTTTGTTGTCGACTCTTTAGAAATATTATGAAAACTTTCCGCAAATCAAGTCCAAAACTTTTACATTAATAATTAAGTAGTTTTTTGAAATTTCTGTAAAAAATCAGGCTGAATCACTTGTGAAATTTTCTGGTATCTATTTGGTTTCCGCATTTCAACCGATTCAAGGGTCAAGTGAATATCGTTTCTGAACTTCTGATGAAATTTACAACACTTGCTTTGTAAAACTGGTTTGTGGCATTTTGCACGCAATTTATAGAAAATTTATTATTTTTTAAAAATTTGTATAAAATTGCGGGTGTAATAGGGTACTAACTTTTAAAAGTCAGGATATTTTTTTTATTTAAACTCAACGAGGTCAATTTTTTTTCTAAAAAAGCTGTTTTCTCTATTTTTCATGGAAAAAAAACTTTCATATTAAGAAATTTTGAATGTGGATAATGAATCTCCCACTAATTAGTGCATTACACCCGAAATGTCTGAAGTTTAAATATCGCCTTTTAAAAATCCCACATCGGGTCAAGTTGGAAATGGAGTTGAAATGAAAAGTGGTTTTTGATATTTTTACAGATCCTAAGTATGTAAAATTCAAATTATATAAACGTTTCCAATAGAAACTTTCATGTTAGATAAAAAAATAATAAAATTTTTACATTTTTTTTCTTTCAAAAATCACTCCGAAAAATGTACCAATCTGCCACATCGCTGCTTCCCCCTAAAACACATTGATTTATCATTATATTCAGAGAAGTCTCTTTCAGGCCTGAAAATTGCACCATATCTTTAATCGCAGAAAAGCGACCTTTAATGGTAAATCAAGCCAAAATTCCGGCTTGATTGACTTTAAGACGCCACTCTTCTGTTAATTAAAATATTTCCGGAAAAATCAGAAAATCATAAAAAAAGGGGAAAAAATGCAAAAACAATTTACAAAATCTTAATTTTTCCGAGATTATTTTGGTTATTTAAAATTCAAACCTAAAAACTATATTTTTGAACCGCAAAAGCACAAATTTTGACCGAGGTTGGCAGCTTTTTAAAAAATCCAGTAAGCTTCAATTTAATTCACCAAGCCACGAATACTATTTTTGTCCATTCACGGGACTATCTAATTTTGGATAAGACTTTTTATGCCACATACAGTATGCCACATACAGTATTGATTACACAGTATGTGACATACTGTGTAATCAACGACCGTTCTCTCCTTAAAGGATAAATTTTCACATAAATTATCTTATTCGTTCAAAATTAACGTATTATTTGAAAGAATTTTAAAAGTGATTGCGCAATTTTAATGCGAACATTTGTGAATTACATATAATATCTTTTCCGAACGAAACTCTATCTCAAAAACGTTTTCTATCTCTATAGCGTGTTTTTAAATCGCACTTATGTTGTCTTACTGATCGTCTTGAGTATTATTATAGGCAAGGGTGCTTGATATTGTGACCGCTAAATTTGATCGGTGTGTAATCACTCAAGNACAACATCAGTGGTATTCAAACACGCGCTATGGAGAAAGTAAACGTTTTTGAGATGGAGTTTCGTTGGGATAAGGATATACTAAAATTTTGATTTAATCTTACCGCATGATGCACTTAGTCTTTCATACAATCTGGTGAATGCCGAATTCTCATCATAACAGTTATTAGTCCCACTGGACTCAAAAGGATTATCGTACCAAAGTCCAAGCGTACAAGTTGGACTGAACGTTGTCAACAAGTCTTATGGAGGCTCAAAATGCGAAAATAAGTCCGGAATAGAAATGAATACAAATTTTTCTAGAACATGGTTGTAGAATAACAAACATTAATTGAAAACTTACTTTTCCAGTCTACTTATTTTTTTTCTGTGAACAATCTTTACTTTGGAAAATGTATAATAAACTGAACATGTCAAGTTAATAAACTTTTTAATATTAATTGAAAAAGAGTCGTTTTTAATTTCTTAACATAACTAATTATCTGGAAATATATTAAAAACCACTTTCCACTGTACATCCATTTTCCAACTAACCCGACTATAGAATTTTTTTGAAGACGATATTAATAAACTTCGAACATTGTCGGGTGTAATGCGCTTGAAAATATGGTTCCTATTTTGCGTATTTAAAAATTTCCGTGAAATGAAAGTTTTTTTCGATGAAAAATGGTCAAAAATGCCAAAAAGTAAAGAAAAACTTTTTTTGAGATAAAAATTCACCTTTAATTGCGTTTTGATATTTAAAAATATTCTTAATATCTATAGAAATGGCGCCTATTACACCCGAAATTTCATTGAAATTTTTTCACTAGCATAAATTTTTTTTTAATTTAGTGCCAAATAGCAATTATCGAGTATACAGCCGAGTGTTAGAAATTTCATTGATAGTTTAGAAATGATAATCGCACGACCAACTCATTAGTTGACATACAGATATTTAATAGATACCAAAACATTTAATATGTGATTCTACCTGATTTTTTATGGAGAGTTCAAAAAACCACTTAAAAAATTTCTGGACTTGATTTGCGGAAAATTTTTATAATTTTTTTTAGAAAATCGACAAAAAATGACAAATAAACATATTAAGATTTTTCAAACAGCAGTCAGAAAATATGTTGACATACATGAAAAAAGTTTAAGTGGCTATTTTTTTTAGCTTTTATTCATAGATTTCAAAAAAACGATCAGACAAAATTTTGGACAAAAAATGTGGAAATTTTTATAATGCTTTGATTTTTTTTTGAAAATTTCACGAATTCAAAAAATAAAGTTCGGACTCAAATCTTCCCTAAAATAGGCAAAAATTATTTTTATAAGTAGATGCACATTTATTCTGGTTCAGCTAACGATAATAAGCAGAAAAAAGTAAGCCAACTAATTAATTTCGTAAATTGATTCCAGTCTTCCGAGTCGAGGCCACCCCTTTAAGGTGGTAACCGACGCGTTTTATCTTTTTAAAACGCCAGTCCTGTTCTAACGGACAGCCTGACGATACTGAAATCCACGGATATAGTTGGTTTTTGTCTGATTTTTTCAAAAAATGTATTTAAACGTTTTTTGTATGATCGTACCGGTCGTGATACTTGTTGAAAAGCCCGATTTTTGACCAAATTCGCATCAATTTATTTAGTCATGAGATGTCAAAATTTTTAATTTTTATAACGCCCACTATTAAAAGTTTTAAGGAGGTAGAGTGGAATTATAAATGTAATTTTTGGTCTTTTTGCTCAAAATCGACTAAAATTACATGCTAAATTGACTGTTTTGGGTGTATTGAGTACTTATTAAATTTCATTTGGAGCACTGATGTCCAATTTTTTTCATAAAAAAAACACTTTTACAAATTGTGTTCTCCAGGTTTAAGTGGAATTTGTATAACAATATCATTTTTGGTTTTCTTATGCGAGACGTTCAAAGTTTCGTTTGAGTCTATTTCGCCAGATTTCCAATTTTTGATAATTTTTTTTTCAAAAAATGTTTATCTACTTATTTTTATGTACTTATTTTTTTCTTATAGCTTACATAACAAAAGAACCGATGCCAAAAAAATTATAATTCTGATATGGCTTTCTCAAAATGCAGCACGATTTCGAAAAAAATACTTGGAAAAAATCCAAATTTTTTGAAATTTTTTTAGTCGAAATTTTTTTATTTTTATTCTTCTGGAATGAAATCGACAACAAAATTTCGAATGCCGCAATAACTAGCTTCGTAGCATGTGTAGATCTCGTGATATAGAACTCCGTCGGTTACCTCCTTAAACAATTAAAAAAATGTCTTGATCAATTTTGATCAAAAAAGCCTTTTTGATTCAGTTGGAAGATTTTCGAAGATTTTTGAAGTAGGTATAGTTTTTTGCGTGATTTCGAAGATCTTTCCATTGTGTTAAATGTTTTTTATGAAAAATGTTATCACGCTTATTACTCGAGTTCGATCCGATCAGGTTTTTGAAATTGTCGATCCGATCAAGTTCGATCCGATCAGGTTTTTGAAATCTTCGGTCCGATTAAGTTCGATCCGATCGGGTTTTTAAAATTGTCGATCCGATCAAGTTCGATCCGATCAGGTTTTTGAAATTGTCGATCCGATCAAGTTCGATCCGATCAGGTTTTCCAAAAGTTATGCAGACTCCTGGCTCAGATAAATAAAAACAAGAATGCCATTTATTTTTCCGCATATACTTTAAAAAAAATTTAATGTTTTAATTCTACGCATTCTTGCATGTGCAGCATGTCTCAAATTTTATATTTTTATATTTTAATTTCTTTCACTCGACTGATACTGTATATTTTTGATGTATATTTTGATGTATATTTTGATATATATTAAGTTTGCGTCCTTTTTCTTGATTTCTCACGAATTATTTTCCATGAATATAGACTATATTATATAGTTCTACATATTTTCTATTGAAAATAAAAATTGAATTTACTTAAATTGTCAAAAATTTAATATATCATTTGCGATAATTTGAAGATTTTTCGAATTCGATCTATTTACAAAACGGTGATGTGATTGGCTGTTCAGTTAACGTAAGACAAAGTATTCGATCGATGAAAAGTANGTCAAATAAGAGTCGCATACCCCCTTAAGGTCTAAATAGGCATAGATTTTATAGACTAAAACCCTGCATTAGATGTATAAAATGAATGGTTAACAGTCGGTTTATTTTTCTAGTTATCACATAATAAAAATTTACAACGCCTATGTGATGGCTCGTGAAAAACTTCTTCGGTTTATCCTTAAAATGCCGTTTTCATTCACTAATACGAGCGACTTTTGTAAAACGAATCAGTTTATTTTCAGATGCTTAGCGCACGCGCTGCAGCGTAGGATTTTGCGTAGATTTGCTTCTTTACATTGTACCGCTTGCTAAGTTGTTTAATTTTTCATTGTAAAGGAATCACATTTTTTACTGGACTTAGTTCGAAATAGTTTTTTCTGATAAATGATTTTTTGTATTTCTTTATATCCCTTTCACACCTTTTGCTTAATCTGAGTTGATGTGGGCTGAAAATCGGCCTCATGAGTGGCTAGCGAGTGTTAGGATCTGGCTTCCTCAACCCACATCCTCCAGATTATGCAAAAGGTTGTTAAAGGGATATAAGAAAATACAGAAAATATTTATCAGAAAAAAACTTATTTCAAGATACGTTCAGTAAAATATGATTTTTTACAATGAAAAATTAAAAACTTACAGCGGGAGTACAATGTAAGAGGCAAAATCTAACGGCAAAATCCTACGCTGCAGCGCGTTGCGTAAGCATTCTGAAAATAAATGATATATCCGTTTTATCACTTTTGCTTAGATTGCGTAGCCCTACTTCTTTTAACGTGTGTTTTAACGTTGTGGCTACGCAATCAAGCAAAAAGTGATTGAGGATTTCTTTGATTTCATAAAAAGTTTCATTCATAACTTTCTGTACCTTCATCATTCATAAAAAAGAGGAGATCTTGCATTCCAACCTCTAGCATCTCCCAGAGCCATCATCGTTTTTAATAAAGTAAACGAGAATACGATCCCCGCAATAAATAACTTCACATCTTGACGAGATGCATTTTCAATTTCATCGTACTCTTTTTGAGACACAAAAACTTTCTTTTTCGATTTTAACGCCATGACTTTGTCAGACAAAAATGCGGTTAAAAGTTTAACTTGGGATACGACCAGTATTATATGAGACCCGATGGAAAGTTTCGCAGGAAAAATTAATATTATGTAAGATCATTCCTGAAAATAACTCAACTATGTTAATTTGAAACAAAAATTTGGAAGACATTTGTGTCAAATTTTGGCCAGCCTGTTCATGCTGAAAACTAAGAAACAATTATCAGGATCGGGAAAAGATTATTGACTTTCGAATTTCAGCTAAAAAACCTCGGTCTGAAGTTCAGACTCTGAACATTTTCTTCTTGTACAGTTAAGGGAGTACTGGTCGCATTTTAAGGCCAAAAACAAGGTTTTCAGCGTCGCCTCAATGAAATACTAAAAACAGCACGAACATATGTATTTCAGTTCGAAGGTGATTAAACATAAATCTTGCTTCCACATAAGCAATCGGAAGTCTCTAATTGGCCGACAAATCAGGACCGACCTTTCAAAACTGATGATATTTTCACTTCAAAATGTATCTACTCCCTGAGTTTCAAAGATAGAGAATAGTTTAATAGCTTTTATTGACCACAGAGAACGTGAGCAGAACACCAAGGTCCGTTACACTTATAAAAATTTTATCCGGCGCTTAAATGAGCAAAAAACTGTTTTTGGCCTTATTTTGAGTGCCTTGGAGAAAATGCATCTCCTCCCTGGATTTTGACGGCACAGAACTAAAACTGGTATGAATAAAATTCGTAAGAATGGAGGCAGAGCACTGAGGTCCACAACTTGCATTTTTGTATCTTATTTTTTTGAAACAGTGATTCAAATTATCAGAAATTACCAAATTTCGAAAAATTGTGATTAAATAATTTCTCATTGCGATAAAAATACTTTTTTTTGACAAGTGAAAATATAAAGACTTCTTATCAACTTATTTTTGTCCATATTTTCAAAAAACGAACATTTGAAAGATAATCTAGAAAATTTAATGTCTGAGTCTCTTAATGGGACCAGTACTCCCTTAAAGTACTCCCTTTAAGTTATTGAATTTAGCACCTCATGAAAATTAAAATGGAATTATCCACTAGTTTGCATCTTAGTCGGCTGAACTTTCTTCTAAATCAACTTTCTTGAACATCAAGCAATTCAAACCATTTAAGATGATGGGGAAAATTTTCTTGACTAATCAGTGCTTTTGTAAAATCTGATAAGGCTAACTTTCAATAACATAATTTCATATTTGTCTTCATGAATTAGTTCTGTGGTGAAGAAATGTTATTTTTTATGCAATATAATATATAAAATCATCAGAGTAAATTCCTTCACTGTTTTTCGACGATGATGCGTTCCGGTTTAAGGGGGCTGGTCGCTGAGATTGAATGAACTGGATTAAAAATTAGCCATATAGGGCTCTAAGGATACTAGCGAAATCAACTATCTTGTAGGACGGACTTTTAGCTTTTGGGAACAAGTTCTGAAATAATTTTTTGTATGCATACACTTCTGCACATGTAAGCAACACGAAAGGACCAACGCCAAGATGATAAAACTATCTCCTCATTCGTTTTATATTGAAACTAGCTGAAACTTTGACAGAACTTGTAGAAGTGGAGGCTAAAGTTTTTACCAGCAGTTTTACAAATTATGCTATATTTCTCTCTAAAATAAATTAAAAAGCCACCGTTTTTTGGCAATTATTCATCGGAAAACAATCTCCCCGCACGAAAAAATGAGAAAATGTTGTCATGATTTTTAGAAAGCTAGCTTACACACAAATGAAACTTTATCTCAGGCATTTTCAAAGCCACTTAAACACTGAGAAGAAAGTTTACTAAAAATATTTCGACGTTTTAGTGGTTAAATTTTAACAAACGTTATTTTGAAAAGAATACTTTGAAAGAAATCTAAAAACGCAAAATTTTTCTTTGATAATTTGGTCGGAAGAACCAGCATTAGCAATTCTCACAAGTAATGATAAAACCAGCCACCCCTTTTAGTGTTGAAAATCATAATCAACGTTGATACGGCTGCGCAAAGCCATTCTGGTTGCTGCGAGTTCAACCAATTTGACGTCTGGTCTAACTGTAAAATATTTATGCTCTAAATTATGTGTTTAAGGGGATGGTGGTTCCTACATTTTCTGCAGTTATAATGTCATAAATTTTAGATCAGAGCTCAGAAAGAAACGGAACAAGTAATAAAATTCTGAAAACACTTCTTTTAAGATCTATCCTTCTGCACCCAACCAAAAGTGGGAAAATATTTTTTCGAGCACCACAGCACCAAGTGGAAGAAGAGTTCTAGAACACTGATTTTGTCTTGATTGCCTTTTTTGTCGAAAACGGCTCGATGGAAATTGATAAAATGTTGTTTAAATAACGGTTTCTACTAGGTCGACAGTTATCGGAAAGATTTTGCAGAAATTTTGAACGGACTTGTTCTAAAATTGTGAAAAAGCGTTATTTTATGAGATTTAACAATTTGAAGCTTAATTTTTTAAAAAAAGCTTGGTTTTTTCTTTTAATTTGATATGATTCGGATAAACATGTCTTCTCAATTTCTAGTGGAATTTTTTTTTCGATCATTGCTCCTATGGATAGAAAATTGCTGAGTTATTCATTTTTATGATTTCTAGAAAACAAATTTTCATCATATTGAGTTGCGATACCACCAGATGAAAGCTCATGGTCTATTAAATGAAAAATCTGCTTACGTCAAGTCGAAATTATGATCCGATATATTCTAGAATCATGAAAACGCTAAAATTTCAAACTAAATTTAAATTTTTCGAAAACAGCTCGGTACTTTTATTTGAAATTAAGCATTAGTCGGAGAAAAATGTCTTCTTAATTTCTGGCGAAAAACTTTTTTCGATCATTGCACCTATTAAGCGAAAACTGCATTTTAGTTCAACAGGAAGTCAATTTTTGGAGTTTTTAGATAATTATTTTTATCCGATTGTACCGAAAGTACCCTCAAATAAAAACTACTGCAAAACTGAAGTACAAACGTGCTAATCACTTTTACTTATTTTTAGAATTTTCATTATAATGGAGTATTATGGATTGTTTCCAAAAAATAATACTAAGAAAAAACTCGAAAATTTTGAAAATAATCTCGGATTTTTTCTATGATATAAGCAGAAATGCACTTTTTGGTGTTCCTGAGGCTATTTGGTGCAATTATAATGTCCCTAACCTGGAATAAAAAACCGTTGAGTACCCCCTTAATTAATCATAAATAAATATTGTTTGTAAAACGTTCAGTTTGTACAAACTCAAAAATCATGTGTCATTTTCTCAACTGATATATATCTTGTATTGATATCTGAAAAGTTAACCATTACAGAAAAACTTGGACAAATTTGGTGGTAACATTTGAACGCATTCTCATAAATAACCTCCAAACATTTGTACTCTTGAAATCTATTCATTTTTTTTAAGAGTTCTTAAAAAGTCTTTCAAAGATGAATACGGCGCTAAACGGCAAAATGTTGCTTTTCACAACGTTAGCGGTGTTTGCCCAGGTAATGTGGAGAAAAAATATTCAAGAAAATTTTTAAAATAGTGAAATATTCATGGGTTAAAATTAGGAGGAAAAATTTACGAATTCAAAAGATTGGTTTGAAGAAGACTTAGAAATTTCAAAAGATGGCAAAAGATATAATTTACGACAGTCTGCGGCAAACTTTCAAGTCAGTTTTGGCGCTGAATTTCCAATGGAAGTGCAACTCGCGAATAATAACGTCGGGATAGAAACGTGAGTCATTGACATACATTCTCGAATTGAATTTGTTTGATAGAAGAAAAAAGCATCATAAAATAACTTAATTCTTGGAGGCACAGAGCCTTTCGAAAGCCTCAAGCTACTCTGAATCATCCAAAATGCTGAAAAATTTTTCGCATTTAACTTTTTTTAGTAAGCATTACAGGGGTCGGCAGACCGACTTGAAAAAACCTAATCGAATTGACCTGATCGGATTGAGGAGTTTTAAAAACTTGATCGGATTGGATCGGATCAAAAAAAGTCGATCCAATCCAATCCGATCAAGTTCTGCCGACCCCTGATGCATTATGTGAATCTGTGATTTAGATCAAAAACTATATGTCACAGTTTTTTCGCTTAAGGTTCAAATTTTATGGCGTGTTGATTTTTAGTCCATTTTTAGCCTGAGTCTCACTTCTGATTAAAAAAATTTAAACTTAAAATGGCATAAAAATGTTGAAATAAGTAAAAACTGAAATTAAAGAAAAATCCTATTTCGATATGCTTATGGAAAAATGATACGTTTTAAGAAAATATTTAATTTATGAAATTAATGCCAAATCAACATTTTTTTAAAAAAACTATTTTTTCATGAATATTTCGAACTAATTCAGAAATATATTTTGATTTTCAATAGATATATGCTTAATCAGTATGTTTTGGTGATTAAATCAACGGTTGATTATCAACCTTGTTTTTAGAACGTTTTTTAGAATTTAACATAAAATTTGGTGCCTCCGCAGAATTTTTCTCTATGTTTCCAATAATTGACTCTCAGGACAGAGATAAACGGATCCGATCCAGGACAAATGGTTCAATTTGACGGTTTTAGCGAAACTTTGAAACATAAGTTTCATATGAAATTATTGAGTTGTGACCTTCACTCGCGTGAGAAACTCAACCCCGACCCAAAGATTAAGACACTTCAAGGATGCTTCCAAGACACAAAACCTGGCTCAGTTTTCTTGACAAATAGAATAATTCGATTTCAAAATAATTTTTGTGAAAGGCTTTTTGTTTGAAATATAGGAAAAACTGCTTTATATTAAAGTTTCTCGCTGCTTAATTTTAAACTGTTTATCTCATACCCTGTTGTTGAATATTGAATGCTTTTAATCATGCAGTTAAATATGTTCATCAAAAACTATTCTGAAAAGGTTGAGTCGGATCAGGTCGGTAAACGTTTGAATTGTTGTTTCTATATATTTTTTTAATTTTTGTTTTGTTTTAATCTAATTTTATATAATATTTTTTTTTATTTCTGGATTTTAACGTTACTTTAATTTTTTTTTGCATATTTAGCTGAATTTTAAGCTATGAAGGAAGAATTTATATCGGTTTCCGGTCTTCAAAAAGTCATTTCGCGTCCGAATTATCACAAATGATTCTTGCATCCGCGGAATATTCAGAAGATAAACTAACTACAATGGACTTTGAGTGGAAAGAATCGGACCATTTAGAATAATTCGAAATTTCATCACACTGATTTTCCCGACCAACTCGGCGTTTTTTAACCTTTTCAATATCCCCTATTCACACTTTTGTTAATATCCCGGCCCTGAGTAGGTAACGTAGTGTGTTTTAAGTAGTAGGGCCGGGATATTAACAAGAGTGTGAATAGGGGATATAGTATTATAAACAGGAAAACTCAAATATTAAGTAAACCTGGTTAAAATATACTGATTTTGGTGATCGATGGCATTCCGGGGTTTCGAAAAATGAACGCAACGATTTCAATTTGTATTTTTGGTTTCTGCATTATAGTAATATGTTGAAGTGTTTTTGTGAAATATGAATTATTATTAATTTTCTTTACCCAGAATTTTTCTCTCACAAAGAGTATTTTATACTCAGTACATATCCCTTTCATTGAAGATAGTGGTTTTTCGGCATTTCTAGAAGACGTTTATCAGAAAGACCTAATTTTTGGGATATACAGATAACTATCAACGTTCGAGGTATGAGAAGGGACAAATTTTTAAAATTTTTAAGTCAGCTGTTCTAGAATTCCGAATACTTGCTTTTTAACCAAATTATTATTTTTAAACACATGTTTTTTATTTTTGACTTTTATCATCAATTTCCTTCAACTTTGCCCAAAATCATACTAATCACTCGCTTTTTATCCTCTATACAGATTTTTTTACTTATTTCTTGCCTATTCTCTAGAGAATTCATTTTGTCATACACGCGAAGTGAATTCTTTCCAAATTCAGATTTTTTTTCTTCATGAAACATATCTTCAAAGTGGAGGTCAAAAAAAAGAATCTTGTGGCCTACTGAACACAAAAGACTGAGAAACCAATTATATTTTCAATATTTGAGTCGAAAACCAAAAATTAACAATAAATCTGGGTTTAAAATTTAAATCCTTCTAGTAATTCCGATAAATCTGAAATTGTTCGAATTTTTCTAATTTTGTTTTCACATTACATGCATTTCAAGATCTGCTCATTGTTTTAAAATATTCTGACTCATTTGTAAACCGAAGCTTCTAAAATAAGCCATAAGAAAAAAAAGCGGGAATAAAAGACCCGAGACCTTAGTAAATCACACACGTTACCCTTTACTCATGGCCGGGATCATTTAACAAAAAAGTGTGAACTAAGGGAATATTGAAAAGGTTAAAAAACGCCGAGTTAAGTCGTGAAAAACAGTGTGATGAAATTTCGAATAAATATTTCTAAAGTGGTCCGATTTCTTATCCCACTTTCGAAGCCATTGTAGTTAGTATTATCTTTCTTGAATATCCAGCGATGCAAGATCATTTGTTGATTAACTTCGACGCGAAATGACTTTTTGAAGACCGGAAACCGATATAATCTTCTTCATAGCCTGTTAATAATTCAGCTGAATATGCAAAAAAATTTAAGTAACTGTTAAAATCAGAAACAAAAAAAAAATATATAGTAAAATTAGATCTTAAAACAAACAAAATTAAAAAAATATATGAAAACAACAATTCAAGCGTTTACCGCACCTGATCCGACTCAACTCTTTTCATTAATAGTTTTGATGATATATAATTTAACTGCATGATTAAAAGCAATTCAATATTCAACAACAGGTATGATTTTGCATTACCGTATGAGATAAACAGTTTAAAATTAAGCGGCGATAAAACTTTAATATAAAGGCAGTTTTTCCTATTATTTCAACAAAAGCCTTCACAAAAATAGTTTTGAATGATTATTTCTATTTTGTTCAAGAAAACTTGAGCCAGGTTTTGTGTCTTGGGAAGCTCCTTGAAGTGTCTTAATCTTTGGGTCTGGGGTTGAGATTTCTCACGCAGTGAAGGTCACAACTCAATAATTTCTATGAACTTATGTTTTTTTTCAAAGTTTCGCTTAAAACGTCAAATGAACCCATTTGTACCTGGATCGGATCCGTTATCTCTGCTCCTGAGAGTCGAATTATTGAACATAGGAAAATTTCTGCTGAGCATCAAATTTTATGTTTAATTTTCTAAAACGTTCTAAAAACAAGGGTATATCATCCGTTGCATTAATCACCAAAACATACTGATAAGCATATATCTACTTGAAAATCAAAATTATATATTCTGAATTATTCGAAAATATTCATGAAAAAAATAGTTTTTTTGAAAAATGTATGATTTTTGGCATTATTTTCATAAATTATAATATTTCTTAACGTATCATTTTTCCATAAGCATATCCGAAATAGGATTTTTCTTTAATTGTCAGTTTTCTCACTTCATTTCAACATTTTCTATGCCATTTTAAGTTATAATTCTTCTTTTTAATCAGAAGTGAGACTCAGGCAAAATGGACCTAAACAACACGCCATAAAATTTGACCTTAGCGAAAAAAACGTGACATATAGTTTTTTGATCTAAATCACAGATTCCACAATAATGCATCAGGGGTCGGCGAACTTGATCCGGTTACTGGATTGAACTTGATCGGATGATTGGATCGACTTTTTTTTTGATCCGATCCAATCCGATAACAAGAATTATTTGAAACTCCTCAATCGATCAGGTCATCCGATTAGTTTTTCAAGTCGGTCTGCCGACCCTGTAATGCTACTAAAAAAGTAAGATGCGAAAAAATTTTCAGCATTCTTGGATGATTCAGAGTAGCTTGAGGCCTTTCAAAAAGCTCTCGTGCCTCCAAGGAATAAGTTTTTTGATTGATGGCTTTTTTTCTTCTATCAACAAATTAATTCGAGAATGTAACGTCATGACTCATCGTTTCTATCCCGACGTTATTTATTCGCGAGTTGCACATTCCATTGGTGAAATTCAGCGCCAAAACATGACCTTTGGAAAGTTTTGCCGCAGACGTCGTAAATTATTATCTTCTTGCCATCTTTTGGATAATTTCTCAAGTCTTCTTCAAACCAATCTTTCGAACATTCGTAAATTTTTCCTCCTAATCTTTAACCCATAAAATATGTTCACTATTTATAAAAATTTTCTTGAATATTTTTTTTCTCCACATCTACCTGGGCACACGCTAACGTTGTGAAAGCAAATTTTGCCATTTTAGCGCCGTATCATCTTTGAAAGACTTTTTAAGAACTCTTAAAAAAAAATATGATGAGATTTCAGAAGTACAATGGTTGGAGGTATTTTATTGAGAATGCTGTTCAATGTTTACCACAAAATTTGTCCAAGTTTTTCTTAATGGTTAACTTAGATATCAATATCAAGATAAGATATATCAGTTGAGATAAATACACATGATTTTTTTCGTTTGTAACAACTGAACGTTTTTACAAAACAATATTTATTATGATTTAATTAAGGGGTACCTCAACGGTTTTTTATTCCAGGTTAGGGACATTATATATTGCACCAAATAGCCCTTAGAACACCAAAAGTGCTTTCTGCTTATATTCATAGAAAAAATCCAGTTTATTTTCAAAATTTTCGAGTTTTTTCTGAGTATTTATTTTTGGATAACAATCCAAATAACTTCCATCTATAAATGAAAATTCTAAAATTAGTAAAAAGTGATCTAGCAACGTTTGATACTTCAGTTGCCCAAGTTAGTCTTCTTATTTGAGGGAGGGGAGGGGGGATACTTCGACAGTCGGATACCAAAATATATTATCTAAAAAACTCCAAAATTGACTTCTGGTTGAACTAAAATGCACGTTTTCGGCCCTTAATAGGCTGGCAATGATCGAAAAAAGTTTTTCGCCAGAAAATTAACAGAAGACATTTCTTCCCGACTAAATGTCTTAATTCACAATTAAACAGTACCGAGCGTCGAAAAAATTTAAATAGTTTGAAATTTTAATGCGTTTTCATAAGGATCTCTAGAAGTTGATATCGGATCACTAATTTCGACTTGACGGTTAAAGCAGATTTTCATTTAATAGACCAAATGACGCTTTCATCTGATGGCTATCGCAAACTCAATTATTCTTAAATTCGGAAAGAGAGACTATAATGAACCACAGAGGAACGCGCGCGGGCATTTGGAGACGCGGAAAGCGATTTTAAGTTGAGAATTAAGTTGAAGAGTTTTGCGAAAAAAGAAGCATTGGCCCAGAAGTCTAAGCTAGGTAAATAGATAAGGGGGGCGCAGCAGCCGAGTTTCTCTGAAGCAAAATGGGTGAGACTTTTCAACTCGAAATTAACAAATCCAAACTTTTAACAAATAAGTTAAAGGTATAAAAAATCCATTATAACTATAACCTACTCCGAAATTTTAAAAGAAAAAAAAAATCTTCTCTCAGTTCACAAAATATCACTGAGAATGACAAATATTATAATAAGAATAATACCTCTCGCACATTAAGAACACTGATAACTATCAGAGTTATATATTCTATGTATAATTTGTCCCAGTGTAGGTGAACTTGAAAGATATTTTTCTAAATATTCAGAGGCTTAAATTAAAGTTAATAATAGGATTTGTATACCTTTAACTTATTTGTTAAGAAATCTTGGATTTGCAATATTTCGAGTTGAACCAGTCTACACCCAATTTTCTCAAATAAACTCGCTAGCTTTGCCCCCCTTACAAATAGACCTTAGTTCAGCCACTGCTGGGCCAAGATGGTTCCATTATTTTCGCAAATTCTTCAACTCTAATGCTTCCATACTTGAACCCTTTCCGCGCTCCTTCAATGCCCGCGTGCGTCCCTGTGTTCTTTTATAGTCTCTGTCTTCGCGGGAATAAGATATGATTGAAATTGATTCTCTAGAAATCATAAAATGAAAGTAAACATCAGCGATTTTTATCCATATGAGTCAATGATCGAAAAAAACCGAATTCAACTATGAAATTGAGAAGAGCATGTTTATCGAAAGTCGTATCCAAAACTAATAAGAAAAAACCAATGCTTTTTAAAAAATAAGTTTCAAATTTTTAAGAATCTCATAAAATAACGCTTAATTCACAACTTCTTTAGACAAGTTCCAGTATCCACAACTTTCTGCAAAAAAATCCTTTCCTATAACTGTCGGTACCTAGTAAGAATACCAGTTAAGTTAAACAACATTTTATGAATTTCCACTCAGCCGTTTTTCGACAAAAAGGCATCAAGAACATAAAAACAGTGTTCTAGAACCTCTTCTTCCACTTAGGTGCTTGTGACGTGCATCGCAACAAAATATTATTCCCACTTTTGGTCGGGCAGAAGCGAAATAGATCTATAAAAGAAGTTTTTTAAGGAATTTTATTACCTTGTATCACGTTTCTTTCAATAAGGCCCTTGAATGTCTAAAATTTATGACACTTATAAACTGCAGAAAATGTAGGAAACTNTTGATATAAAAGTCAAAAAATAAACATGTGTTTAAATAATAATTTGGTTAAAAACACAGTATTTCGGAATTCTAGAACAGCTGACTTAAAAAATTTAAAAAATTTTCCCTTCTCAACCTCGAACGTTGATAGTTATCTGTATTCCCAAAAATTCAGGTCTTTCTGATAAACTGTCTTCTAGAAAATGCCGAAAAACCACTTTTTTCAATGCGGGAAAAAAGACCCCCGACCGTTTTTAAGTAGTAGGGCCGGGATATTAACAAGAGTGTGAATAGGGGATATAGTATTATAAACCGGAAAACTCAAATATTAAGTAAACCTGGTTAAAATATATTGATTTTGGTGATCGATGGCATTCCGGGGTTTCGAAAAATGAACGCAACGATTTCTCACTTATGCAGCATAGTTATACTAATACAGCATGAGAAATACGGTTAAAAATTTGTATTTTTGGTTACTGCATTATAGTAATATGTTGAAGTGTTTTTGTGAAATATGAATTATTATTAATTTTCTTTACCCAGAATGTTTCTCTCACAAAGAGTATTTTATACTCAGTACATATCCCTTTATCACTTTTTGGTTAGAATGCGTAGCCACTACTCCATTTAACGCGTGATTTTAACGTTGTGGCTACGCATTCTAACCAAAAAGTGATAAAGGGATATATTATTAATGAAATATGTCGAAAAAATTGTCGAAAATTTGATAGGCAGATTTTTGGGTTTTTGTCTTAAAACTTGGGCAACATTTTTGTTTTGGAATTCATTTGTAAATAACCTGAAATTCACGATGAAATTAACATAAGATTGTAGCAATATCAAGCACAAGTTGGAATTATCATTCTCAACAGATGAACCTTAAAAATAGCCTTTCTGCTATCTTGACTAAGAGACTACAAAGTTTGAGGATTTCTTTATTTATTCAATAAGGCAAAACATAACTTGATAGTAAACGTGCAGAACGGCGAGTTTATATACACTCCTATGTAGCACAGAAATATTACTCAACGGAAGGTGGCCAGCCGTTATGGTTGTGGTGGTCAATTGACCAGTAAGTTTGGGTTTTAGAAACCAAGAGTTATGGTTGAAGTATTTATGACGATTGATTACTGCATGACAGAAAATAGAATACGGTATTTTGTAGCGATAAGCGCGTTGTGTTTTCTCTAATTATACAATTAGATAAAATACAAATGTGTAACATTCAACCTAATAATCTCGTCAAAATTCTTAAATAAATTTATTTGTTCGTAATAAAATCCTATANTTACCATGAATCACACGGTTACAAAGAAAACCGTGGTAGATCACTATTACTTTGCTGTTACTGTCAAAAAAGATGTTGCTCATCCCAACGTTATTGGATATGCTTGGCTTGTTTTTTTGTGATCAAGCCATGTTTGTTACTTTATACGGCTTTGCTGGCACTTTTACCAAAAAGAAATAATTGATAACAAAAATAAATGAATTTGTGGAAAACGTAGGCGTGCTATTTCATTTACTTTATGCGTACTGTAGTTATTTGATAAATAAATAAATTGTATGTTTAAACAGAGACTCATTATTTTTCAAATAAGCTAGCGTGACAATTATAACAATTTACCCTTATGCCAAAAACTTCATTTTGGCCAACCTTATAACTCGAATATACGGTCACGTGATAATTTTCGTGCTATCTTGTAATGGAATAAAAGTCTTAAAAAGTTTTAATGATTCTTTCAAGTGGTCTTCCAGATAATTTGATTCCTTTTTGAAAAAAACATAGTAGTGATATACGGTAATTTGAAAAAGTTCTCAAATTACATAAAATTAACTTTGAGATGAACTTTAGGCGTTTTTAAGACTTTTTTCTTATTACACCAAAGTTCGAATAAAATCAGGTTACGAAATAATTCAAAAATAAGGTTTGAAATATGTCATAGATAAATCCTTATTTCTCGAAAAATAAGATCACGTGACGTGTTTGGAAAATATTATTTTGTTTTAAACTCTTAAATCAGGTGTTTTTTGGCCCAAAAATTTTTCGGCGTAATTTGATCACTATTTGTTTACTTAAACCAAACCCTTATTTCCTAATTTAAAGGTCACGTGATCGTTTTTGGTCTTTGGTGTAGTGGAAAAATCTTAAAAACTTCTAAAAAACCACTTCACTTCTTTCAAAAATTAATTTAAGTAATTTTTGAAAAAAACGGTACAATTTTTGCCGACCTTATTTCTTGAATATACGGTCACGTGATCATTTTCGGGCTTTGGTGTAATGAAAAAAATGTCTTATAATTTTTTTCTGATAACGATGAAAAGTTTAATTTCGAGATTTAAAAATTTTTGCAAAAAAATAAGTACTGTAATACAGTAAAAATTTAAAAAAAAACGCACAATCGTCATTTTGTTTCAAAGTTTATCGATAACTTTATAACTGATCTTGTCATTAATGATTGAGCGTCGTTAAATGCGATTAAATAGAGTATGGCGACGCGTCGCCATAAATCGAGTCTACGAGTTAATAAGTCGTCATTAATTATAAAAATTGAATTAAACTTAAATTATTTTCAGTACAATGCAATTGGTGATCAGCTAAAAAATTTTATGCAATCAACCGGCCGAGTACACGAAAGCGATGGTAAATGTTTGACTTATTTAAAAAAATTATATCTATCGAATGTTATATCAGATGTTATATCATCTTTTAAATCATATTTTATATCAATTCTCATATTATATTTCCTATTCGCAATTTTTTAAACTCTTGAACATACTCTTAAAATTAACAGAAGGTATCATATATTAAATCATATATTATACATTTAATCAAATCAAAGTTTTGGTTTCTAGTTTATGTTGCAATATACATAATCAATTCAATACCTTTATTAAACGGGCTTATGGGTTAGGGTTTTATCGGTTTTCGTTTATTTTAGACCTATGACAGTTATGGAAAATCAGAAAAGTACATTTAATAGACAATTTAAAAACCAAAAATTTTCACTCGGAGGGAATTTTAAAAATAGGGCTAAAAACGTGTTCTTAAGAGGGTAGCGGTCGCACTCTTTTTAGGGTACTTTGGGGTGTAAAAATAGCACGAACTTGCTAAGGAACACTCAAAAAGCATAATTATCAAAAAAACAAAATAAATCCCAAAAAAAGTTCGAAATTTTCATTTTTTCAAGATTTTCTGAGTTATTTTTTTTAGAAAAGATTGAAACCCACTTTTCGACCAGAAAAACTCAAAATATCAAAAAGCTGTTAGCAAATTTTTTGATGAGTGAAACTCAAGCTTCAATTTGGTGGTACTTTCGACTTAAAACGACGACTTTCATTTTCCAAGATTTCACTTCCGGTTAACTAAAATGCGATTTTCAAGAATTCTACCAAACATTTTAAGATTCGGCTTCATCAAAATAACAA
>SCLH01000061.1:165064-178330 GCA_004367855.1 Oikopleura vanhoeffeni | reverse complement strand
GTACAATTATGCGACCGCTACTCACTTAATGAGATTGTCCATCCTGATTTTGCTTGCACGAATACAGTTTCTTTGTTTCAAAAATAAAACAAAAAGAATACCAATTCAGAGTGAACTGAGTCTTGTGAATCGATTGCAACTAATTAAAATGCGCTATGATGACGTCATACTCTATTTATAGAATCTATATCCGAAATTCGAATTTGAAAAATACAAAAAAATTGTCTTCATGATAATATTTTTCGAGTAGTTCGAATATAAGGAATTAAAAAATCACCACAGACATATAAAAATTTGTTAAAAATGATTAATTAATATATATTTTTTTTTTAATTATTTCATTATTATAAATAAGTATCTTTGCAACGAAATGTCAGTCTGCGCGGCACTTTTGATAAACAATGAACAACTCAAAATGACAAAAATTCCATCGCAACATATGTAAGGATTTTATGCGGTGAATTTTTGAAAATAAACAAAGAAAATTTGAAATAAAATAAGCCAGTTATAGCGCAAATTACAAAAACAGTTTTTTTATTTTTACAAATGACCTGAACGTAAACGAAAAATTTCCTTCGCGTTAGATTGACGACTACTTAATTTCTAACCTATTGGGAAATTTCAAATTAATTTCAATATCATCTACGCGAGTTTTTGACTGCTGGGCAAAAATTAACAGTCTCAAAAATCGTTTTCGTATTATAATTTACGAGTTTGTTACGAATCAAAAAATGATTTTATTTATCTTATTTATACAACAAGTGTTCTCGGAACAATAAATTTTTTCTCTTTTTTTACGTTTAAACATTCCAAACAAAAATTATATATATACCGTTGAAAAGCAGTGAGAAATACCCAGCAATTACAACAATCAGCATGGACAACCCCCCATCGGGTATCCCGGCTCAAACATTTTCTGCAGTTATTATGTCATAAAAATGCACCAAATCAATTGTTTATGTTTTGAACGCATAAAACAACCTAAATGACAACAAAAATTTTTTCGAAAATTTTGAGTTTTTTCGATTATTAATTCACAAAATTATGTTCAAAAATAACGTTTGTGTCAATTTGACTACTAAAATTTCAAAATATCGGGTTGACGTAAGCCAACTTTCTCCTCAGTGTTTTCCCAGCTTTCTTTTGAGCCTACTAAAGAATCGAAGCACATTTTTTTTCAGAAATGTTTTCACGTGACCTTGAAAAATTCATATTTTGAGTTAAGAGTCGAAATTAAAAAAAACGGCTCCCCTTGAGTTTGTATTTTTTTTGAGCTACCTTTTGCAAAAATTTGAGTAAATTTTGAAATTTAACCTGGGAGATANGTTATTTTTGGCATATTTTTTGTCCTTTTAATGTATTTTTGATAACTCTTTACTGCTGATTTGTATCACCTGGAAGAGCAAAACGATTCTCGGCGGGATATTTACACATCCGGCACAGTAAAATATCCTAAACTGCGGCTGCTGTTAATTGATTCGGAGAATTCAATTAATTTTTAAATTAATAAGAAAAATGATTCTCAAAATTTTTCTGTTTGATTTGTTTTTCTCGCTCGATACGAATCAAAGAACTCTTGCCGCTTAATTAGCAGTCGCAGAGTATTGCGATGCAGTTTTTTAGAATCAAAATTCCCAGGCGGTATTTTTTATATTGATATGTAAAACTAAAATCATCACCGGTTTTCTTTTAATTATCAAGTTACGGCAATTTTACGTTTTTCAAAGTCAATCGGATGAAAAACAAATTTTCGTAATTACGAAAACGTTATTTATATTTTTCCAATGAGTCTACTATGTCTACCATAACTTGCCCAGGAAGAAAAATATGATTTTTCAAAGTTAGCTGGTAATAAATTACCACCATCTGAGTTGGTCGTTGTTCAGAAAATCTGAGCATGTGGGTTAAAAGTGTTTGTATTAACGGAAAAAATAATTTTGAATCATTTTTTCTGGTTTCTAAATTTTGTCAAAAATTTAGGCTCAAAATAAAAAGTTGCGATGACCCCCAAGAGACGCCGAATCAAAATTTCAAGAAAACCCTTTAATTCATCGTAAAACAAGTGCTGTGCTTTCAGACGCAGTATGAGTCGAAACTATATCTCTTAAACTGGTGGAGGAGATACTTTTTGCCTGAGCCTCCCAAACTAATCATTTCAAAATTTTAATTTATAGTTTGTTTGCGTTTTGTCCGCCGAAGGCAAAATTTTGGAACAAAAACAATTTTGCATTATTTGTTAGGCTTCTACACAAAAAAATAATAAAAAATTATGAAAATTGCAGGAGAAAGTACGAACTGCGTGTCTTTTTAAAAAGCTTCTTAAAAGCGTTCAGTAGGTGTCGGCGTAAGTGGGATTGTATCAGATCACTGTTAAGTTCAAAATTACCGCGAAGGTTGGTTCTGTTAGTTACAAATGTTTTTGGAATATCACCTTTGCTAGTTTGGCGGGAAATGACCTTGGAAGAGGCTCCAATCAGCGACACCCACTCCCTTAAGGGAGTGGTCGTCGCATTTTCAGGGGTTTTTGATAGCCAATTGTCGCACAAGTACAAATCGTTGGACCAACTTTTACCTCTCCTTGATTTATTCAAACAAAAATCTTGCATCCTAAAAAAGAATACAAATTAACGGATGGCTCGTCCAATCAGAAACGTGCTTACAAAAGTGACGGAATTATTTTTTCAAAATTTATCTCCTCCCTGAGTTTTCAAGGTTCAACAATGATTTATAATTAAAATTAACCGGACAAAACGTGAGCAAACTGCCAAGGTGAGTTTTTGGAAAAATTCTTTGATTTGGCTTCAGAATCACCAAAAANACGCTCTAATGAATTGTTAAACAAGTCCTGGGCTTTCTGATGCAGTATGAGTCGAAACTGTATCTCTCAAACTGGTGGAGGAGATAGCTTTTGCCTGAGCCTCCCAAACTGACCTTTTCAAAATTTTAATTTTTGGTTTTTTCGCGTTTTTGTCCGCTGAAAGCAAAATTTTAAAACAAAAGCGCTTTTGCATTATTCGTAAGGCTTCTCCGGAGCCTGACACAAAAAAATAATAAAAAATGATGAAAATTGAAGGAGCAGGCACTAACTGCGTGTCTTTTTAGGAGGCTTTTTAAAAGCGTAAGTGTCGGCGTAGGTGGGATTGTATCAGATTACTGTTAAGTTTAAAATTACCGCGAAGATTGGTTCTGTTAGTTACAAATGCTTTTGGAATATCACCTTTGCTAGTTTGGCGGGAAATGACCTTGGAAGAGGCTCAAATCAGCGACACCCACTCCCTTAAGAAAACCCCTGTATTAAATTCTGACAAGTTGAAAATATTTTTCATGTGATTCAAATTGAACGAAATACAATTAATTTACGTTTTAACTCCAAAAAGACAAATTAAATTAATAGAAAATTAATACACAAAAAATCTCGGAAATGTTTTGACATCAAGGTGGGAGATTTTGGTTTTAATTTGTATATATTCTGCGAGATAATAAATTAAACAATAAGCAGATTTTTTCCGAAAATTTGAAACTGACTCCTAAGAGTTAAAAGATCCACGTGATCGTACAATTCACGAGTACAGAATGTTGGATTAATCACCAAGTAAAAATGGGAAAAATAAAAGTTGTAATTTTTTATAAAAAGCTATCAAAAAATCTTTTAATCAGTGCATAAAGCTGTATAAAAATTACCCAGGAAAGAAACTATTTTGTTAGGCTAATTAATATTTATACTGATTTTGAGGGGATTTATGGAAATATATAATAAAAAGCACTGATCAATCACGGCAGTAAATACGGCGGTGTATCGATATCTAACCCTACTGGTGACTCTCACACAAATATTTTAGAAGCCGCCCTGCCGTTCAGAGTTAATTTTTATTTCATATTTTTTTATATTTATATAGTTTCGGTTTTATTACCATAATTAGAATACACATACTGTATAAGAGAAGTTTTTGCAATTTTTTTCTTACATTTCTATGCTTTATGATTATGGTGAAACTGAAACTAGTCAAAAATTAAGAAAATATGAAATAGTAATTATTTATCTCGAACAAAAAACAATTAAAAGTTAATTTACATGTTACATTTTTGAAAAAATAGGCGTAAATAATTTGAATTTGTTACAAGCTTTTATATGCAAATATAAGTAAAGCGATTAATTGAATAAAATTATTATTTAAATCATCAAATAACTATTTTTTTAATTAATTTTTCATTTAAATTAATATAATTTTGTAATAAATTAAAAATTAAATTTTCGCACATATTAGATTTTTCAATTTTTTGTCCAAATTGGAAGGACTGCAAGTAAACATGTGGCAGCGCCGGCCATATAATATCAGGGACTCAGTTCGTGATGGCCCCGAAAGGAATATATGTGATTAAAATGTCCAGAACTTTCGAAAAATTTTTCGACTGTTATCTTATTAGGGTAAAAATGAAACTTTTCATAATTTACATAAAATAATTCTTGAAATTCTGATGAAATAATATTTGACATCTCGCGAGAAAATGCAACTACAACGTATAGCTACCTTTTATCTATTATGTATATGTATTTACAAGGGCCTTCGTTTTCAAGGACGAGTTTCATACCGATTTATATCGTGAAAATTATTCCCTGCCTACAATGGCCCAGCCTGATATAAAAAATTGACCTGCTAGATGTCAAATTACTAATGGCCTGCTGAAAGCTAAACCATTGTATGATAATCTTGAAATGGCCCTAGGAGCCATTTCCAGACAAGAAAAACAGGGAATAATTAAAATAATAAAATTTTAATTTGAAGGTACCCTGTATAACTTTTTTGGTTGGTAAAAGATATAAATGGAACAAAAAATAAGAAAGAAAAAATTGATACAATAAGGGATAACAGCAAATTATATTTATAAATCTATTTTAATAACATTTAAAGCGAAAAATAAACAAGATATATAAAGAATATAAGAGCTGGAATAATATGGTACGATTAAATAGACAAAAAATCAGACCAAGTCTGGATATATTTTTCAATGACAAAATCGGTGAAGAGCAAAAAATAAGATTTTTGCCCGTTTTTTTATTGTGTTGGCCACCCTAATGGGACTTCTTATATTCATAAACTACAGTATTATCTACAAATAATATTATCGAGTGTCGTGGGGGAAGAGCCGCGAGTTAACTATTAACCTATGCAATACCGCCGCCGCTGAAAACGGATTTGGAACTGGAAAAGTTTCTTGGGACATCGAAATTCAGGGTCTAGTCCAGGGCCAGCGAGGAGACTAAGTAGAAAATTTCGATAGCTCAAGAAGTTTTCGTTCAAAAAAGGTCTTTAACCTCTTTTGCTGCTTTTAAAACGACAGATCCGCAGTCGGCCTATTTCAGAATATCATTCATTTTTAAATTCTGTACAAAATAACTGCCCGTCTACGCACGATGCCGATTTTTAATACAGCTAGTCCCACGGCTAATATTGACATATGTACATATTATGTTGCATATATTGCAAGATTAACATTTAAAACTAGCCCGGCAGTTATCAAAACCTTTTCACTCTATTTTAATAGCCAATTCAAAAGTTCACCCTTTGATTGAAAAATCTACGACTGGCAGAATGAAAAACGTGATTGACAAATAATTGCATCAATATTAGGTAGGGTAAAGGTGCACCCTAATAATATATCATTGGCGGCGGTATCTTTTGCATCGATTTTTTTTTATTTAAATTTGCAAAAAAAACACAAAATGTTTTTGTTTTTTACAGTAAAAAGCAATAATATGAGGGGAACGGGCTCAAATTTTAGGCCATTTTCTTCAAATAAATTATTAAAGACATTTTAGCGTTTTTAGTATAATAATATTCATTTTATACTAAAAAACGCTGAAATTATAATTTTTCATAATTTGTTTGAAGAAAAATAGCTGAAAATTGAAGCCCGTTCATGTCCTATTAAAAGCATTCTACTGCATGCAATTTTAACATTAAAATTTTTCGATGCTGAAGATACTCTCACATAATAATATTTGGCTTAACCAATTTGAAAAACCCCAGTTTTTTATTTGAAAAAAGACCAGCTAACAATAAGCATTTTTGATCAAAAAACAATGATATATAATTTTTTATAATGAAATCTAAATTGATAATTCCCCCACACAGGTTGGACCCCGTCCCTTATGGGGCGAGGCAGATTGCTGCCCAGATCGCCAGAAGCAACGACCCGGCAAAGGGCGAAAACACAAGAGGTCGTTACCTAACAAATTTTCCCAACAAGAGTAAGCGCATTACAAAAAATAAGTTACTAATAAACCATCACCTAGACAAATTTTGAGCGAGAATATTTGCGTCAGAAAAAAATCAAAATCTACGAGAAAATATTTACAATTATTTAAAACATCTACGACAAAAATCCAAAAATATTTCGCCTATTTCTTCGACCCCTTACCCTCTTTTTATAATGTGGCTTTTTCACCTATCACTAGAGTTTAAACCTACACTTATCTTAGAATAAAGAATCTTACTTTAGAAGTTAAATCTGGAGTAACTAGCTATTATTTACACTTATATGTTCATATTCGGCAGTTTTTTCTATGTTTAAAAATGTAATTTCGTTTGGATAAATGGAGATTTAAAAGATGAACGGGTCAAAAGAAAATGAAAAAAGTTACACATTGAAAATTACCTACAAAAGTTGCTGAAGGCTGTATTTCAAAACATTTCTTCATTTGAAGGTCGATATCGAAAATTATCCCTGCTGCGCTTTTCTGGACAAGCGTCATGTTATGAAAGGCGCGTTTGTCCAGAAAGGCGCAGCAGGGATAATTTTCAATATAACTCTAAAAAAAATAATTTCCATTTTAGTGAAAATACAGATTTTTTCGAAAAAAATTATTAAATTCACGATTTTTGGCGTCAACTTTCATTTTAAACTCATTCTTAATCGCATTCTAAGCCTAATTTATTTTATAAATTATTGATAAGGAAATATAGCAATTTGTTAAACATTTTTAATGATTGAATTTTGACAAAAATAATCATGTTAGACAATTTTTTTCCAAAAAATTATATTTGCACCGAAAAATCAAATTATTACAGTTCTACTTTAGTTGTCTTTTTATTGCCAACCTTTTTAAATGAACGTGATGTACGCTTCACTCCTAATTAGACAAAAACGACCACCAACCCAGGAAATTTCGGCCCAGTTTAGTTGTCGCTTAAAAGAACACTGAAACAGGGATATATGGGTCAGAAAAAAAGAGGGCAGAAATTGAGAGTTAAAAAATCAAAAAACTTCAAAAAGTAAAAATGTTCTAGTTGATGCCATTCATGGACTTGAAGTTTTGATCGGCAATAATCTTCTCGAGCTTTGTAATAATATGTTTTCCATAAGTGTATCGTTTAAGGTTAGAAATGTGTGGCTTCATCTGCGAGATCAGCTTTCTCTTTTGCGGCATGTCCGCAATATCCAGCATTTTTTGCACCACATAATTTGCATACTGATCTTTCATCATTGTAAAAAGTGCATCTGAACTTGAGCAAACTTCATCGATCATCAGCGCTCGAATTGACCTTGAGCTCGAGGTCACACACTTTTCAATCACATTCGACGCAAACTTGTGCTGCGCCAGTTGCACCACCCGTCCACGCATTTCATTGGTAATCTTTAACTTATCATCAGGACGGCCATGTTCTAGAATGTGCTGAACGACGTAGTTACCATACTGATCCTGGGTAAGCTGCTCGGTTTGTGGGTGAATTTCATCTAATATTTGGGCCGTTTGGTCTTGATCACAGTGTTCTAGAATGCGCTGAATGACTCGACAACCGTACGGGTGTGTTGAAAGTTGATACACTTGACCCTTGAACGCGTCCACGATAAAGTTGAGATGCTTGGGTGGAACACATTCGATCACTTTTTGCACCACGTGGTTTCCATTTTGGTCCTTGACGCACTTCTAGAGTAACATTTAACAAAAAAGTAATCTTTATGTAGAGATTAATGCTTTAAAAAATATGACCAGGGTCATATTATTTTTGTTTAAACAGTTCTAAAGAAATTTATGCCTCAAAAAATTTATGATATTAAACAGTGGGGTCAGTCAAATTACAAAAAAAGTTATTTTTATTAAAAAATTTGTGCTTAGAACAAATTTAAAAATATGATAAATGAGGCCAAGTTATAAAAAAAGTTACCAGTGGTGTCAAATTACAAAAAATAATTTTATATTGAAAAATTGGTGCTTAGAAGATCTAAGTTAGAACAAATTAAAATGACAAATGAGGTCAAGTTACAGAATGTTTCCTTTTTAGTCCCGAAATGGCAACTTGCTGTGAAAGAAATTTCCGCCAATAAAATATGGTAACTAGGTGTATTATATTCTGAAAGCCGAGCTATCGACGATACCGAGAGTTTACAAATAAAATGCGCCTAGTTGCCATATTTTATTGGCGGAAATTTCTTTCACAGCAAGTTGCCATTTCGGGACTAATAAAGAAACATACTGTATTAAAAAACTAACCAATGGTGTCAAAGTACAAACAATTTATTCTAGTTTTGAAATTGATTCTTTGAACACAATAACCACTGGGGTCAAGTTACAAAGAATTTATTTTTATTACGAAATTGAAGCTTAAGGGGGTACATCACAAATTATTTTTGACCATTACACCTAGTTTAACCAGTATCGTAACAAGGTGACAGTTTCAAAACTTCAAAATCTATCTCCTCCCAGACGGTTTTTCAAATTGAGCTAAAATTTTCACAGATCACGTAACGGTTGTACATACATTTTTCATACACATTACACATACATTTTTCATCGAGAGCTATTTTTGATCCGGCAACTGAACAATTCTAGAACGCCAAATAACCGACAATTTTTAACAATTTCAGACTTTAAAATCTATCTCCTCCGAGGATATGTTTGCAAAATAGCTCAAATTTTTATAAAGTATTCCTCAGAAAATTTTCAAGAGATTATCGAGAGCTTTTTTGCAATTTCGAGCTAGAACTCGAAATATGATTTTTTAGGTCATTTTCCGAAAAATTTCCGAAAAAAAAATTGCTTCGATTTTCTCGAAAATAGGCTCAAAAGAAAGCCAGTGAAACACTGATGAGAAAGTTGGCTTACGTCAAGTCGATATTTTGAAGTGTTAGTGGTCAAATTTGAGCAAACGTTATTTTTTAACTTCATCTTGTTAAAAATACTTAGAAAAAAATAAAAAAAAATGCGAAAATTTTGAAAATTTTTTTTGATGATTGGGTTCTTAGTACACTCAATTATCACCCCGTATCAATTTCAAGCTTGTTTAATGCCTCTAAGGCCTTTATTTAATCCGAGTCGCATACCCCCTTAAGATATCATTAGTTGGATTNGAAAAAAATGCGAAAATTTTTTTTGATGATTGGGTTCTTAGTACACTTAATTATCACCCCGTATCAATTTCAAGCATGTTTAATGCCTCTAAGGCCTTTATTTAATCAGAGTCGCATACCCCCTTGAGAGGGTGGTCAACGCAAATCTGGACAAAAATGTGTAAGGAGCTTTTTTTCCTAGAACGTTCAAAACTTTATATTTTCTGTATGTGAACTCGATAAGTGGTATTTTTAGAGTCCTTACTACCCTCGAAAGTACTATTCTAGAAAGTAGTCGTTTTGTTGGCAGTTTGATTTTGAGTTTTGAAGCTTTTTTTCATCGCAGAAATATCAAAAGTATATTTTCTGAAACTGCATTGAATTCTGCGTCAGATAAGATCTTATAATTTAATTAAAAAATTTTCGACTAAAATTTAATTTTGACATGACGTACGGATTTGATACTGTTTTTGACAATTTCATCACATTCCTAATGAAATTCTAGCAAGATGACCAGATTTTTATTAAATTTTTTTTATGTGCCACTTCCGAGCTATCTAACCGTTTTATATAAGGCATCTAAAAAAAATCAGACCTAACTATTTTGAAAAAATTTGAAAATGTATTTTTTCGACGCGTCAGCTTTCTGAATTTGACCAATTTAGATGTCTCAAAGCTTCCAAAAATTCGTCAAAAACCAAAAGAGCCCACAATGAATACCAAAGAAATAAAAACAAAAAAACGCATACGACGGCGATTTCCCGACTTGACTGACAATAAAAAATGATGTAATATAACTCTCATTTATATCATATTTCATTTTAAATAATTTTATCAGCTTTCTGAGCTTAAAGTGCATCCACGACCAGGTTTTCAGTTAATTTCAATAATCTAGTTAACAGATAGTAAAAACGTGTAATATGACACCGTTTTGGGCTCAAATTTTATTTTTGACAATTTCATTACATTTTTTGTGAAATTTAACCCCCTTGACTAGGTTTTTATTTTGATAATCTAGTTAAAATATAGTAAAAACGTGTAATATGACTCCGTTTTGGAGTCAAATTTCATTTTTGACAATTTTATGACATTCCTAATGAAATTCTAGCTACTGTGGTTTCTGTCTAAGCGGAAACTTTTCAAAATCCCGTTTTGTCCGCTTAGAGGTACCCCGTTTTGTCCGCTTAGACCTATTTTGCTCTAAATCACCCCTAGAGGGCGCTGGAGGGCTTATAACTGAAGCCAAATTTGATATAGACACTGGTAAACATCATAAAATAATAAATACTACCAAATAAGTTAAATTAGAAGTTTGTGTTTATATTTTTTGTTATTTTGAAATTTAAAATTACAAAATCTCTCTAAGCGGACAAAAAAAAACTTACCCCGTTTTGTCCGCTTAGACCTATTCGGCTCTCAATCACCCTTAGGGGGCACAAGAGAGCTTAAAATTAAAGCCTTATTCGCTATAGACAAAATTTAATTGGCAAGGGTAACAAAAGGCAGGGCCAAAACATATGCCCGCCATGGCCCATGAAGGTAACACACGACCTCAGGAATGAATTCCGAAAGGTTAAAGCTCTAATGGTCACGAAAGCCGCTAGAGATAAAAACGCAGGCTAAAAATAATACGCCTATTGGACGAATCACCCCAGGAATCCAAATTTGAATTGTTTAGCTCTTAATTGACCACGAAAGCCGGTAGAGAGAAAAAGACGGCGGGCCATGTGCAGGCTAAAAAAATGGAGGGCTACGGGATATCACGGTTTGAAAAGGAAATGACCGTAACCAATTGTGAAAAATGCCCAACTCCAGCCGCTAGGAAAACTCAATAAGTAAAAATTAAAGGAAAATGTGTTTTTTTTTCAATAATGTTAAGATTTCTTGTGTTGCATCAATTTGCAATTATGATAACAATATATTTTTCAAATGAATACCACAAAAGTTCAGATCACTATCAATATGAAATTGCCTTGTTCAGAAGAATTTTTGTATTTGTCGATGTCTAACATCAAAAAAATAGTCGAATTTACTTTTTTTGTTCTAAATTTCGCATCGAATTACCGATATCAAAGTTTTCTAAAAATTTTTTTTCGGAAGATATAAAATATTGATTTTCCGGTTGCTACCAAATTTAATATCGAATCATATAACTTTTCTGTACAGAGTTTTCAAAACAAAAATATTCTACGTAGCTTTTTATAAATGAAGACACTCTTGTCAGAGACCAAATTACTCCGGTTATAAGATATCACAAACGGTTTTTTTATCAGACCAAAGCTAAATTTGACATGAAACTTTTTTGTTTTTTCAAGTCAACTGTAATGTAGACTTTTGAAATAGCGGTTTTCTGAGGCAAACACTGGGGAATTTTCCGAAAAATCTTTTTTTGCAATATATATATATCTAAATTTTCTATTTCGACACTTTTCAGAATGATTTCTCCCGGGGCCCTACCGAGACGCTGTATATTATTTTGTGTGCCACTTGGGGCATGTGACAACACTGTTTGATGTAAAACAAGGATTGATGCAAGAAATATGATTCTATGGTAACCCGTCTAATGCAATTCCATAAATTTAAAGTAATTCTATTTAAAATCATCAAATTTAGTTTGTTATTAGGTTTCTCTCTTTAATTATTATTAGATAGCTTGCCTCCGGTGGCTTTGCGGGGGCTGTATTTGTATAATTCTGTACATTAGGGGCACACCGGTGTTCAACATTCCGGAATCGTAGACGACCCCTAAAGTTGCTTCGATTTTGGCCTGAAATTCGAGGATTTTAACTAATGGGGAGATAAAGTCGATGCGATCGAAACTGTTAGATATATTTTCGATGCTGTTGGTCAATTTTTTTTGTCTCCCTTCTTCAGTTATTAAGTACCAAATAGTATTCACTCCCCATGAATCGCCAACGTATATTCAGGAAGACTGTTATTTGGTTTATGTTGAAATTTCTAAACTTTTTCAGTAACTTTTTAAGAAAACGAAGTGCTATCCGACAAATATGCGATTCTATAGATATTTATTGATTTTTATTTTATTATCCGGGTTTGTCTCCAAATCTTGTCATCAGCGAGTTGTGCGAATTTTCGATTCGTCACTCGATTTTGTCCTCCTTTATTAGTTTCCAATCCCAAATATTAGTTCAAAAGGATCCCCGAAATTTGTCAAGCCAACAATCACCGGGACGCATTCGCACTTTAGGGAGTCTCTACCGCTTGAATCAGACGTTGCGCGCATGCCAAACTTTTTGATTTAAAAAATGTTGAACTAATTTTTACGAATACAATTTTGGTCCTGTGCCATGCATTTCAAAAGTTTTGGCATCCGGCGGGCCCTGACGGGGCTTATCATATCTTACATTGCTTATGTTTAAGGGAGTCCCCCTCGCGAAATTAAATTCTCTGAAAATTTGACCCATAGTTATTTAAGCGAAAACAAATGACAATGGACATGGCCTCGCGGTCCAGAAACCAACAGGTGGCGCGCTAGGGATGAAAAACCTGTAAACACTTTCGATGAATTATTTCGCAACATTTATCATGAATATTATTTATTTTTTGTAGGACTCACCGTCTATACAGTACGCAAATAATTTTGTTTTGTAAATAAATTTTTCTCAAAAATACAGTAGATAACGTCTAAAACCTTGTTTTAAAGTCACTCAAATCAAAATTTCTCGAAATCGAAACGGGAACTTTTTTTTGTTTTCACATATATTATACAATGAAACCTTGCCGATATTTAATTCGTAGTGGTTTCCTGAAAATCTGCTTAGAACAAAAGTGACAGCGCCATAAGTGAGGGTGGCGCTCACTCTGATCGTGTTTTTGACGAGCAAAAACCCGTAAAAAAATATATCGGAACATAAATTATGAAAATTATTTATTTTTCGTGGGACTAAACGTTGATACAGTACGCAAATAAGTAAA
>SCLH01000061.1:149711-163422 GCA_004367855.1 Oikopleura vanhoeffeni | reverse complement strand
AGCATATGCTTCGCATATGCTTTGAATTTGGCCTGCGTTTTGTACCCTTGCCATTTAATTAGAAGTTTTTCTTTCTATTTTTTGTTATTCTAGAAACTTTGAATTGAAAAATCTCTCTAAGCGGACAAAATAGGGTCAAATTTGTTTAATACCCAAATCGTTTCACAAATTGTTTACGCCAACACCTACGTTAAAAATCTATAATCAACGCAAGGTTTCGCCTATGGCGTAATTGGACCTTTTCGCGGCCAATCAAAACCCAGTAAAAGAATAGGCGAAGGGTTCTCGCCAAACTCAACTACAAAATTGGGAAAGATTTTGTAATAAATTCACATTTAATTCCATGCCACAAAATCAACGGCATAAAATTGTTTTCAAAGGCTGAACTGACCTCTTCAAAATTTAAGCTACATTGTAAAATATTTTAAATTAAAAATTTCATTAAAATTAAACTCTTTATGTCGGAATGACAGCTCGTACTATCAAGACTAGAGCTACGGAGCACAGAAATCCGTCTTCTGCAAAAGGCATATACTATCATATACACAGCTGTCCTGATTACATAACTCGTCTCACCCAATTTGAAATAGACAATCTTAAACCAACTGACGGCAAAAGAGCCAAAAAGAAATTGAAAGATAAATTTTTCATGCAACATTTTAGTGTTTTGCAAAAAAGCTTTGGATCTTACTATGAACGTCGAAGGGCAGAATCTTTTTTCATACGAATTTTCCGACCAGACCTCAATGACCAAAAAGACCATCGCTTTTTCTCATTATTCTAAAAAGGGCAAATTTTTTAAAAAACTGATCAATTTTGCCCTTATTTCAATTAATGTTAGTCGTCGATTTAAATTGATCCCAGCCGCCTAAATTTATTTTCGCGCACTTTCGTTTCTCTCGTAAATCTGTTCTTTGGAAATATATAAAAAAAACTGCAAATTATGATTACTACATGCGCAAATGAGCTAAATTTCCACTGTATAAAAAGCTCGTACTGCCTTCTAAACAATTTAGTCCTAAAAATACTGATGGTGCAATAAAGCGAAACGTCTACTATACTTTTATTTTATAATATTTTTACTATTCCTCCATTGATAGTCTTTCGACAATTTTGTAAACATATTTATACTACGTATTATTTAGCATCAGGCTTACATTGTAAAATAACTCAAGATTTCTGTGTTATTATATTTAAGGGGGTGCCATAAGTCCTGCAGATTGGTACATTTTTTCAGAGCGATATATGAAAGAAAAAAATGTGAAAATTAATTTTTTTCTTCAATTAAAGTGTTCATTCTTGCGAACGTTTATATTTTTAATTTCTAAGCATAACTAATTATCTGGGAAAATATAAAAAAACACTTTTCACTGTACATCCATTTCCAACTAAACCCGACTACAGAATTTATTTCGAAGACGATATTAATAAACTTCAGACATTTTCGGGGGTTATGCGCTAAAAAGTCTTGTTTTAATTCTGCACATAAAAAAATTTCTTCGATATCAAAGTTTTTTTTCCATGAAAAATGGCAAAAAGTAAAGAAAACAACTTTTTTGAGATAAAAATTGACCTTCAATTGCGTTTTGATATTAAAAAATGTTCTGACTATCACAAAAAATGACGCCTATAACACCCGCAATTTTATTGGNCTTATTCCATGCCACAAAATCAACGGCATTAAATGTTTTTCAGAGCCTGAACTGACCTCTTCAAATGTTAAGCTTACATTGTAAATATTTAAATTAAAAAGTTCATTAAAATTAACTCATTTATGTCGAATGACAGCTCGTCACTATCTAAGACGAGCTACGGAGCACAGAAATCGTCTTCTGCAAAAGGCACTATACTATCATATAACACAGCTGTTTCCCTTTGATTTAACATTAACTCGTCTCACCCAATTTGAATAGACATCTTAAACCAACTGACGCAAAGAGCCAAACACAGGAAATTGAAAGATAAATTTTTTCAATGCAACATTTTAGTGTTTTGCAAAAAGTGGATCTTACTATAGAACGTCGAAAAGGGCAGAATCTTTTTTGTATCACGGATTTTCGACCAGACCGTGCAATGACCAAAAAGACCATCGCCTTTTCTCATTATTCTAAAAAGGGCAAATTTTTTTAAAAACGTGATCAATTTTGCCCTTATTTCAATTAATGTTAGTCGTCGATTTAAATTGATCTCAGCCGCCTAAATTTATTTTCGCGCACTTTCGTTTCTCTCGTAAATTCTGTTCTGTTGAAACTATATAAAAAAACTGCAAATTATGATTACTACCATGCCAGAATGAGCTAAAATTTCCACTGTATAAAAAGCTCGTACTGCCTTCTAAACATTTAGTCCTGAAAATACTGATGCTGGCAATAAGCGAAAACGTCTACTATGACTTTTACTTTTATAAATATTTCTTACTATTCCGTCATTGTAGTCTTTCGGAACAATTTGTAACAATTATTTATACTACGTCATTATTTAGCATCAGGCTTACATTGTAAAAACTCAAGATTGGCTGTGTATTTATTATTAAGGGGGTGCATAAGTCCTGCAGATTGGTACAGTTTTTCAGAGCGATATATGGATTCCATCCCTTTCGGTTTTAAATAATCTTATTTGAAAGAATGCATTATTTCTCTACAGAATTACTTTCAATATGACGGCCACGAGGAGGTTTGTGACTCTGTTGTAGCAATAATTACTAGAGATCTCCTGACTTTTTTGGCTCTCAAAAAAAGCTCTCAAAAAAGGGCGCGCCCTAGAGGCTGGTCTTTCATTTGAATTCGAGGAAAAGAGTTTGATAACTTTTATATCAATACTTATATTCAAACTTGAGATTCTTGATAACTAATGAACGTATTATGTTAAATTTTACTGAAAATGTCAAGAAATAACTATTTTCAACTCACAGGTATACTCTGTAGGCTGCAGATTCATATTTAAAAAATAATCAAAACTGTATTGTTACTCGCAAATGAAGGCACTTTTGCAGGGAAGATGTAATTTGTAGAGAAATTAAAATGCAATCTTTCAAATAAGATTATTTGTTTAAAACCGAAAGGGATGGAGGATCATATGAGAAGAAAAAATGTGAAAATTAATTTTTTTTCTTTCAATAAGTGTTCATTCTGCGAACGTTTATATTTTATTACTGAATCTAGTTACTTGAAAAAACGGCGCTATTAATTTGGCAAATTTCTGAGAGCCCGTTTTTGCCAATTTACTGTTTCTTGTGTCAACTTTTTCGAACTAAAATTATTTTCTGTTCTTCGGCTCATTTACCTGAAAGATGAATAAAATTCGAACAATGTTGTAAAAAAATTCTATTTTTAAATTGCAAATAATTATACTATATTGTGCCTCGCAAACCCAATACAACAGTTTTTAATTGCTAAGCATTAACTAATTATCTGGGGAAAAAAATATAAAAAACACTTTCACTGTACATCATTTCAACTAAACCCGACTTACAGGAATTTACTTTGTCGAGGACGATAGTAATAAACTTCGAGACATTTTCGGGTTATGCGCTAAAAGTCTTGTTTTAATCTCTTGCACATAAAAAAATTCTTCCGATATCAAATTTATTTTTCTCATGAAAATGGCAAATAGTAAAGAAACAACTTTTTTGAGATAAAAATTGACCTTCATGTGCGTCTTGATATTAACAAAATGTTCTGACTATCACAAAAAATGGACGCCTAATAACACCCACATTTTATTGGGAATTTTTCACCACATAAAATTTCTAAAAAATTTTAGTGCGAATAGGCAACTTATCGAGTTGTACAGCGGAGTGTTAAAAATTCTCCATAGTTTAGAGATGATATTCGCGGCGACCAACTCATTAGTTGACATTACGAAGAATTAATAGATACAAATAATTAAAAAATGATTCCACCTCTTATTTTATAGGAATTGAAAAACCCAAATTAACAAATTTTGACATGATTTGACGAAAAATTTTCATAATATTTTCCAAAAATTCGACAAAAAGATGAAAAATAAAGATTTATTGATATTTTCAAATGGCTGTCAGAAATATTGTAGGCGTTTTTGAAATAAGTTTAAAGTTGGGCCTATTTTTACCCACAGATTTAAATAAACAAAACAAGAAAAAAATTTGGAACAAAATTTGCGGAAAATTTTCATAATAGTTTGAATTTTTTTTCAAATTTTTTACGATTTCAAAATGAAAACTCGAAATCAATCTTTCCTAAAATGAATAAAATAATTTTATCAAGCTGAAACTATTCTATATCGGTTCAGCTAACTATAATAAGCATAAAATATACTGACTTATTATTTTGTCGTAAGTTATAACGATCCAGTCTGACTGAGTTATGGCCCCCACCCACCCCCCCCCTAAACCACCATACTCATTTTGGTAACAAACTACCAGAGTCCGATCTGGAGAGCTTAGTTTTATATAGTTAACAACATCCGCCTATATAATTTCTCTATCTTGTCTACTTCTTGAGATTAAGGGGGTTCCCAACGGTATGAAAGGTGTTTTCGAATGTCTTTTACATAAATACGGTGGGAGCTACAAACTTCTATCTAGTATGGCTGGAATGATCAAAACCTCGGCTGCAAGTTATATGATTTTGAAATTTATACTAAATGGCATTTTAGCAGTAAACCGAATTGAAAACCGGTAATTTCAAATCTAAAAAAATTTTCAGCGCCTTCAAAAAACACAAAAAAAAATTGAAAATTCTTGAGATTATGTAAAGCTGCAGTAGCGAACTACTGTAAGGCCGAAATTTTTATTTTTCGAACCCTAGAATTTTCTCAAAAACTGAGATTTTGACAATTGTCGCTATAAAATTTTCAGCGCCTTGAGTTTTTTTTTTTGAATATCTTTATCTCGAACAAATTGTGTAAGTAAACTGGTGTAGAAGGTTAGAAGGTTTTTTAAAAATGATTCTCACTTTCATTCTAGAGGCGCGCAACTTTAAAATGTTGAAAAAAATAGTCAAAATTAAGGAAAATTAGGGTCATCTTTAGGTTAATTTTTTGGTAGTTTAAAAAGTAAACAAGTTTCGGTTTTTGTCAATTATTGAATCAACAAACAATTCTGATTAAGTGTGAGAAAAACAGATAATTTGTGTGTTCAATTTAGCGAAAAGTACAGGTGGAAAAATTATTGAACCGTTGATTAAACGATTTCTAGTTATCCCATGGCTAACAGATTACCACCATTGAATTGGTAATAATTTTTTTATTTGATAGAATGTCCAAAAAATTATGTTACAACATTTCAAAATCGAATTTATTTTGAGTCGTTTCATGCCGTTGGGAACCCCCTTAACTTAGCAACTTAGTCGCGTCGAAATTTCGCACATGAAAAGTTTACGTGAGTTTTTGAAAGTTAAGAAATCTTCTTCGGATGTGTAAGATATCCCGCCGGAATTGTTCTTGCTCTTCCAGGTGATACAACTTCAGCACTCTAAAGAGTTATCAGAAAGAGTTTAAAACAGAAAATCCCAAATAAACAAATTCATTTTCGACTCTATGAATAAAGATCCCTTCCGAATTTTTAACCAGAATAAAACAAAAGATTCTCCTTCACTGCAATAAAGACGCCTTAAATTTTGCTAAGAAGATTACTTAAACTCTTCAAAAACTCACCGTAAACTTCATGACGAATATATTCGACGCGACCCCTAAAGAATTGCTAAGGTTAATGGAGGGTTCCAACGCAGAAACGAGTCAGAAGATAATTCGATTTGAAATGTCCCCCATGCCCACAGATAGTTGTGGGACATGTCGTAGGCCAATCAACCCAAAATATACAATTCAATGGGGTGACTAATCTCGCTAGCCGATGCGGATAACTACAAGTCCGTATTATCAGAGCGTTCATAATTTTATCCCAGCCTGCTAATTTTCGCTCCATAATTCAACGACTACTAGGGCGCGCAGGGACTCACTTTGTCGAATATTCTCTATCTGTTACCTCGAGACACCATTATCTTGTTTTATCTCCCTTTAACTGCAAGTTGTTGTGATTTCAAATTGAGCAAACCTGAACTGTCCGCTGCTTTTACTTTTAACTACCAGAAAATATTACCTCAAGATGCCCTAATTTGCGCTTAATTTTGACTATTTTTTCACATTTTAAAGTGCGCGCCATCTAGAAATGAAATGTGACGCGGTCATATTTAAAAACCTTCCTAAACCCTTCCTACACCAGTTACTTACACCATTTGTTCGAATAAAGATATTCAAAAACACACCTCAAGGCGCTTAAATCCTGGGTATGGCGGACANTCGAAAATAATTTCTTTATTTGTGATTTTCTGTCTTTTAAACTATTTCTGATAACTCTTTAGTGCTAATTTGTATCACCTGGAAGAGCAAAACAATTCTCGGCGGGATATTTACACATCCGGCACAGTGAAATATCCAAAATTGCGGCTGCTGTTGATCAATTCGGAGAATTCAATCAATTTTTAAATTATTAACAAAAAAATATTTGTCAAATTTATATTTTTTGATTTTGAACTCGCGCGATACTGATCAAATAACTCTTGCCGCTTGATTAGCGGTCACAGAGTATTGCGATAAAGTATTTTAGAATCCAAATTTTCAGGCGGTATTTTCTTAATTGATATGTCAAACTAAGATCATCACCGTTTTTCTTCAAATTATCGGGTAACGACAATTTTACGTTTTTGAAAGTTAATCGGATGAAAAAAAACATTTTTCGTAAATACGAAAACGTTATTTATATTGTTTTATGGGCACAGATTTGTTTGAGCTTTAAAATGAGCATACTATGTCTATCATAACTAGTCCGGGAAGACAAATATGATTTTTCAAAGTTAGGTGGTAGAAAACTACCACCATCTGAGTAGCTCGATGTTTTGAATTTCTGAGCATACCCGTTAAGGGGGGCGGTGCATTTTGACAGATTTGCACTTTTTCATTTTTTTTTTCTCTCGATGGGAAACTTTTTGCCACTTTAAAATTGTCGGATACAAACATTTTCGAAGGAAGTTGCCACTTTTGAGCTTACTTCGTATAATCTGATTTTCTTCAGATCGATCATTTTTACTTTATAAATCGTCTTTTGAAAAAACGCGGGTTTGCTATCAAAGGTGTCTAAATTACAGTTAAATTTCTTTTTAATTTTTTATTAATTAGAAGCCCTAAAAAACGGTCTCGACCACCAGCTAAAATTTATATAATTTAATTTTGAAAACTTTTGAAAAAACCGAAATTTTAGCACATCGAAAGAAATATTTTTTTTTCATGAGTTTAATTTATTAAATTTTACGTGGTGGATGGGTCGGCTTACCAATTTGGCAAGTTTTAGTGTAATAAATTTTTTAAATTCTTTATGAAAAAGGGCTTCGATGGATTTCTGCCAAACCGTAGTTTCGTTGCTAAAATTATGATTCAGAGCTAAACAAGAGCGAAAAAACAAAACGAGAACATATTTGATTAAAGTTAAAGTGGGCATTCTTAATATTTTCAGCCGATGATTCCAGAAAAATAAGTTTGAAAAGTTTTGAACAAGAAATGAGGAAAATTTTCAAAATATTTCCAAATATTTTTCACCAAAATTCACAAAACCATGTCATACATGTATGATTGTTCAAAAAGCATAGAAAAAATATTTGGTCACCTAACTAGTACGCAAAAAGTTAAAGTGGCCATTTTGAAGAGTGTTTTTCGTTTATTTGAAACAAATATTGAAAAAAAAAAATTTAAACAAAAAATAAGGAATTTTTTCTATAATGTTCGAAACTTTTTTCAAAAAATTCTCATAATTTGTCGAATTCGAAAAGTTTAATTCGGAATTAAAATTTTTTAAAAAGCAATCATTCGAAAATTACTGTTAGTTAACAAAATTGCTGGAATTAATAAAACATTAACTTTGAAAGGTAATATTGAGAAAATATATAAACCCAGTAAAAAGTTTTTCAATCAAAGAGCCCATAGTCGCTAGCTGTCAAAGAATGCACCGACCCCCCTAGGTGTTAAATAAGTACGTTATTTCACGACATTTTTTCCTAAATAAATAACAAATTCTTCTTCTTTATAAGTGTTTTGAGTGTATTTCATAAAAACCTGCATCGCGGGATTCGAACCCAAGACCTTCGGATCTGAAATAAAACTTTCTATCTAAAAGCCCTACCAGACCTGCGCCAACACTGCCGTTCAAGAATATTATCTAAAACTTTATTAAATACCTTAAAATCTTGAATTTTTTTTTAAATGTTTTGAAGAAATCCCGTTTTGTCCGCTTAGAGGTACGAAAATTTCGGAATTTTCAGGAAAAATGCGTAGGTTTTTGCCCGTTTTGTCCGCTTAGAGGTGTGTCCGCTTAGACAAAAACACAGTATATGGATTAACCGACCCTCAGAGTAAAATTTGTGTCTGAGCATTTGATTGTATTAATCTGACAATGAAATCGCCTATTCCGCAACGCCATGAGGTTTTTGATTGACGTTGCTAATATCTTGCGTTGTTTGTATCATTCAAATATTGAGTGCTCCTGTACTCATGAGGGCTTCGGGTAATCCATAATATGACCAGCGTTTTTCATTTAATTTCAAATAGTCCAGTTTAAAGATAACAAAAAACGTGTAATATGACCCTTTTTTGGTGTCAAATTTCATGTTTACAAATTCATCACATTTCTTTGTAAATTTTAGCTCCACTGGTTTTCATTCGATTTCAATAATCAACCAAAAAGATAGCAAAAACGTGTAATATGACCCCCTGGTGGGGTCGAATTTAATTTTTGATAATTTTTTTGAAATCCTTGATTTTTTTGGAGCCGATCCTGAAGTTTTCACAAAAATCCTTAGAGGGGTTTTCGAGAAACCTATTTTCGGTAAATTACCGGTAAAAAACGAAAGTTATATTATGGCCCAAAATTTCAAAAAGATCGTATGTGCCACTTCCGAGCTATATAACCGTTTTATATAAGGCATCTAAAAAAATCAGACCTTACGTTTTGAAAACCCATGATTTGAAGGCTAAAATAACCGTTTCTCTAGATTTCAAGCGAAAATTCTTTGAGTTAAGTTTTTTAGATATTATTAATTCTGCCATTTTAGAAAATAAATCAAGTCCATACGGTATGGTCCATACCTCTTAAACTCCGGGCTCAGTTACATTTTTAATTTTCCAAACGTCATTTCCGGCGGTAGTGACTATCAGTGCGATCAACTTGGACCCTGACTCGACGCCTATTGACTCAAATATTTCATATCTGGTGGTTTCATATCATTCTTGTTTCTACGTTCAGCGTGAAACCGACTACAAAACTACGTTTTTCGCCAATTTTGCGTTGACCACCCTCTTAAAAATTTTGTTATTTAAGATGTGAGGTCAAATTACAGGAAAAGTTGACATTGATGCCTTCAAAATAATATTAAAAATTTTAAATAATTAATTTATTCGCGATCCCAAAATCCTGTTTTGTAATATTTCAGGACCTGAAATTTCGGTTAAACCTATAAATCAGTTTTTGAGCATCCCTTTTCTATAAATTTTGTTAAATGTTCGCCTTTTCCCTTTAAAACATGCCCTTCTAATTCTTTCACAATTTCAATTTGCTGTTCTGGTAAGCTAGCAAAAGCCTCCAACCCCTTTTGAATAACTCTGCATCCATACATCTGCAACGACAAGGTCAAAACATTCCCCTTGATCGAGTTCAAGAGTTGAATTTTCTGTTCAATCGATCCAAATTCAAGAAATTTTTGAATGACGTAATTTCCAAAAACGTCGACGATCAATTCATAAGATGAGCTGAGAATTTCATTGAAAACCAGCTCCCTTTCTGCAGCAGAGCATCTTTCCAGTTTTTGCTGGATAAATCGTGAGCCATGCTGGTCCCTAGAAAATTCAACCATGTGGTTAACCAGATCCCTGAGTTGCGGGTTTGGTATCTTATTATTTCGAAAGTCCTCGAGTAATTTCGACCGGTCGGACATTGACTCGAAGCTGATTCGGGACGAGGTTTGAAACGCACCAAGGCCAAAGTTTGCCCCGCCCAGTGGGCCACCTGGCGTCATGCCGAGGCTAGACGCGTTCGAGTTAAATGATGTATTTCGGCCGAAAGTATGGCCTAAGAGACCGTTGGAATTGGACATTACAGGAGGTGATACAGTGCCGGCAAGGGCCGAATTTAGACCAGAAAGTTGATTTAGGCCGCCGTACGCGTTGGAGTTCATCATTCGGCCTTGTTGACCAAGCATATTTTTGTAGTCTGATGCTAAGGAATCTCGCCGACCAGAATTTAGGCCGAGATCGGCACCATATCCAAGGCCGCTCAATTGGTTATAGAGACCTGAATTAATACCTTAATATTATAGGATTAGTGAGGATAAAGTTGAATATAGGAAGGGGACCTGTACATTTTTTTCCCAACCATCGTGACCCACTTTAATAAATTTTTATTTTAAGTTTTAGAAAAAAATGGACCGATTCGGACCAACGTTTTTGTTTGATTTTTCTCTCAATTTTCAGTTATCTAAGAATTCGATCGGACGAGTCGCTTCTTAAAGCCGAAAAGTAACGGGTTGGACACCCAATTTACTATAGAGAGTCACTTTTGTTAGGAAACAGATATTAAAAAAAATGTTTTTAGGAAATTTTCAAAAATGACCACAAGTGCCGCTAGAGAGCAAAATTCAAAATTATTCTATAATTCAAATTTTGAGCATTTTTTAAATACAATTTTAAAAAACTGCAGTATTTAAAATATGCATTAAATTTGAAAAAAGCGGGTTATTAATGTTATTTCTTGATATTCAGAACGAATTTAAAACTATAAATACCTCCGGCGTTGATCAGAGCTGCCTGACTTTGTAGCTGATTTTGCATGAGAGCTTGATTTTGAAGGTTTTGGAGACTTTGTGCAGTTCGAAGTTTATCGTACCTCTGGAGAAGGTCTTCGTCTTGTAAGCCTCGGAGATCGCTGGGATTAAGGCCTCCCATATTTGGATACATCATATTATTTATGCCAGTGTTCTAGAGAAAAATAGTGTCAGTTATGATATCACAACAACTTTGTGATACCAATATAATTTTTACCAATTATAAACCATATTTGGCCCATAAAATTCAAATAAGGTTACTTTTTTTCTCAACACCCACCTGGAGTCCACTCATTTTTGTCGCTACCATTTGAGAACAGAACAAGATATTTGCAAACGGATTTCTGTATCCAACAGCCAAAAAAAACTCTAAAACCAAAATTTTTTGATTCTTCACCGGATCTCCGGTTATACCGGAAATTTCCCGGTGAAGGTTTAAAAAGTCGATTCTGAGAACACCTTCGAAACCAATTTTTCGGCATTTAGTAGAACTTTTTGTGCGAAAACTTTTTGCCAAATTTAATTGTAATTTGACACCTCTTAACCCACATACTCAGCGCTGGCCATATCTGGCCAAAGTGACTTGCGATCTCTATTTTTAATAAGTTAACTTTTTCCGAAAACATTTTTATTTAAAATGATCGGTGTTTTTGAAAAATTTTCGTCAAAAAGTTTTGGCTCGAAAAGTTTAACTAAATGCACAAAAAATGGCTTCGAAGGATGTGCGGTGTTCTCAGAATCGACTTTAAAATTTTTACCGGTCAATTTCCAGTATAACCAAAGCTCTGGTGAAAAATCAAAAAAATTGGTCATAGATTTTTTTATTGGTTGTTGGATGCAGAAATCCGTTAGCGAATATCTTGTTCCGTTCTCAAATGGTACCGACAAAACTGAGTGGACCCCAGGTGGGTGTTATAAAAAAAGTTACATTTAGGTGACCCTCAAGGGGCACAAATTATATTCGGTATTTGCTATTTAAAATAGTATTTTTACAACGTTTCGAAGTTATTATTCATCTTTAGGTAATGAGTGAGAAACAGAAATACTTTTTTGATCGAAAAGTTGACACAAAAAGAAACAAAGTAATTTGGCAAAACGAGCTCTCAGAATGTAGTTTTCAGGTAACAAAAAAATAGCTATTACTAGAAAAAAAAACTTGAAAAGGGGCTATTAATTTGGCAAATTTGTTTCTTTTTTGTGTCAACTTTTCGATCAAAAAATTATTTCTGTTTCCCACTCATTACCTGAAGATGAATAATACAAATGTATTCGAATTCGAAACGTTGTAAAAATACTATTTTAAATAGCAAATATGATCTTTGATATCAATGCAAGTGCAGTTGTAAGTACAGTTGTAATAATCATATTATAATTACCGGGTAAAATGATTGTTGAGAAATCATCTGTTGCTGCATCTGTAATGATGCCATTTGAGCGAGTGCGAGTTGACTATTTAATGGATCTGATAGTCCATTTTGCATTAACTGTTGTTGCTGAAGGAGCTGCAAATCGGGCTGGCTGAAGTGGCCCTGGAGACCGGGACTTTGCCCCATGCTTTGCATTAAGGACGACTGTGCCTGCAGAGAATTCACACCAGATAGAGGATCAATAAGTTTATCGTCTGAAACCGTACGGTTAAACAATGCTGGCGATATTTCTTGTGTTTTATTTGAAATAAGACTTACTGGCTATGTTTAAGGGGGGAGTGTCTACTGAGGTAAAAACAAGAAACCGTGGCAGCGAAACGGCCAAAAAAACGGGGAGTGGGCAGTGCAGCTGCCTAAAAACATAATGACAGGCAGTACCCACTCTCCGAACCATTTAATTATTTTCGCCAATTTGACCAAAAAATGGCGCTCTCTTTTGGCTCGCAAGGGCGTTTTTGGTTCGCGTTTTGTAACCCGCCCCTCTTTAAATGCCCGTCTCAAATGGATATAAAAATCTGCGAAACTTTATTAACCTTTGGCCACTGACTGCAGAAAATGGTCATAATAATTGCGTTTGAGGGTTAATTGCCGATACTTTCAAAATAAATTTAACCATAAACTAAAAAATAATTTTTAATATACCTGACGAAAACAAAATGTGAAATATATCAGGAGTATTGTATAAAAAGATGGGTCTGTCCACTATATCGTTGTCATCTGTTTCGAAGATTTCACAAAAAAAATATAGAAAAACTTCACAAGATAAATAATATATAAAAATTATTTTACCTAACTAAAAATATATTTTAGAAAAACCGTAAGTCACAACTCCATCACAAGTTTAAATTAGGTAGATCCAAATTTGCTGTCTAAATGTGCGATCCGATCAGCAAACATTTTGAGGCCCGAAATTTCCGATCCGATCAGCAAATTCTGGTCGGATGCCCTTCCCTGGATCCAGTTACGTTCCAAATTCTAGTTTAAATTTCTAGAAAGTGTAAAAATCACACATTTTTCCATGAAGTGATCAACTATAGTNAATGATACTTCCAGTTGAAACTCACCGGTATTAAGCCCATTTTCATTTCCCCAAGCATTGGCTATGCTAGGATTGAGCGCGTTTCTTGTATTATTATCATTATTAATGGGTGCCGAGCTCCAGGCCGAGCTGACTGGGACATTTACATCCTGTGCTCCCCATCCGCTGGCTCCACCTTGGATACCCTGATCCGGCCACTGATCGGCGCCACCAATCCGGGGCACTCCACCAATACGGGTGCCCGTACCTGTGCCATCATTACTACTCCAGATTCCACCCCCCGCTGGAGAGTCCTCATTATTTTCATCCTAAAAAATAAATTAATTATATATTACTTTTTGTAAATAACAAAGTGATTATAAACTAAGGTACTTTTTTTTTAGGTGGGCTCACCCTTCTCATGA
>SCLH01000061.1:92644-149530 GCA_004367855.1 Oikopleura vanhoeffeni | reverse complement strand
TTGTTTTCTAAAAATCAGCCGGAAAGTTAAATTTTTACGTTTGTTCATTCTTATATCACGATTGTCTACACATTTACTGTTTGAACTATATTTTTGATCAATTCCTGGAAGAAAAAAACGAGTTTCAATTTTTTTTCTCTAATTTCATACTGAAAATACGTATATAATAGATCTCCGGTGAACCGGTAGTTCGATGAATAAGACAAAATTTCTCCATTGAGCTTTTTTAGTTGGCAGTTGACTTTTTTATCGGACAACCGGTTCACCGGAGATCTATTATATAAGCATTTTCAGTATAAATTTTGAGAAAAAAAATCGAATATCGTTTTTTTCTTCCAGGAATTCATCAAAAATATACAGTTCAATATGTAGTTCAAGCAGTTAATGTGTAAATAATCGTGATATAAGAACGAAAAAACGTAAAAAATCAACTTTCCGGCTGATTTTTAGAAAAAATTTTTGGGCCCACCGAGATTCAAACCTACCAAAAAATTACTTTCCGGTTTATATCCGGTGAACCGGATGTCAAATCAACTTAATAAAATTTCTCCGTTTAGCTTTTTTAGTTGGCAGTTGAATGCAAAAAACCGTTTCTCGATATCGCCTATGGTTTTCCCGTAATCTTCATGACTAGGGTGGGNTTAAAGTACAAAAAAACGTGTAATATGACCCTTTTTGGTTCAAATTCAGTTACAAATTCATCACATTTCTTGTAAATTTTAGCTCCACTGGTTTCATTCGATTTCAAAATCAACCAAAAATAGCCAAAACGTGTAATATGAACCCCTGGTGGGGGGTCGAATTTAATTTTTGATAATTTTTTGAAATCCCTTTGATTTTTGGAGCCGATCCATACAGTTTTCACAAAAATCCTTAAGGGTTTTCGAGAAAGAAACTATTTTTCGGTAAATTACCGCGTAAAAAACGAAATTAATTAGGCCCAAAATTTCAAAAAGATCGTATGATGCCACTTCCGAGCTATATAACCTTTTATATAAGAATCTAAAAAATCAGACCTTACGTTTTGAAAACCCATGATTTGCAAGGCTAAAATAACCGTTCTCTAGATTTCAGCGAAAATTCTTTGAGTTAAGTTTTAATATCATTAATTCTGCCATTTTAGAAATAAAGCAAGTCCATACGTATGGTCCATACCGCTTAAACTCGGGCTCAGTTACCATTTTTAATTTTTCCAAACGTCATTTCCGCGGTATGACTATCAGTGCGATAACTTGGACCCTGACTCGACCGCCTATTGACTCAAATATCATCCTGTTTCAATCATTCTTGTTTCTCGTTCCAGCGTGAAACCGACTACCAAAAACTACGTTTTTCGCCAATTTTGCGTTGACCACCCTCTTAAAAAATTTGTTATTTAAATTTGGAGGTCAAATTACAGGAAAAGTACATTATGCCTTCAAAAATAATATTAAAATTTAAATAATTAATTTATTCGCGATCCCCAAAAATCCTGTTTCTGTAATATTTCAGGACCTGAAATTTCGTTAAACCTAGTAAATCAGTTTTGAGCATCCTTTTCTATAAATTTTGTAAATGTTCGCCTTTTCCCTTTAAAACATCCCTTCTAATGCTTTCACAATTTCAATTTTCGTTCTGGTAAGCTAGCAAAAGCCTCAACCCCTTTGAATAACTCTGCATTCATACATCTGCAACGACAAGTCAAAAACATTCCCTTGATCGAGTTCAAGAGTTGAAATTTTCAATCGATCCAAATTCAAAAAATTTTGAGATGACTTAGATTTCCAAAAACGTCGACGATTCAATTCATAGATGAGCTGAAGAATTTCATTTGAAAAAACCAGCTCCCTTTCTGCAGCGAGCATCTTTCCAGTTTTTGCGGATAAATCGTGACATTGCTGGTCCCTAGAAAATTAACCATGTGGTTAACCAATCCCTGAGTTTGCGGTTGGTATCTTATTATTTCGGAAATCCTCGAAGTAATTTCACCGGTCGGACATTGACTCGAACTGATTCGGGACGAGGTTTTAAACCACCAAGTCCAAAGTTTTGCCCCGCCCAGTGGGCCACTGGCGTCATGCCCGAGGCTAGACGCGTTCGAGTTAAATGATTTATTCGGCCGAAAGTATGCCTAAAGAGACCGTGGAATTGACATTACCAGGCGGAGTGATACAGTGCCGGCAAGGGCCGAATTTAGCCAGAAAGTTGATTTAGGGCCGCCGTACGCGTTGGAGTTCATCATCGCCTTGGTGACCAAGCATATTTTTTAGTCTTGAGCTAAGGAATCTCGCCGACCAGAATTTAGGCCCGAGATCGCACCATACTCCAAGGCCGCTCAATTTATAGGAGAACCTGAATTAATACCTTAATATTATAGGATTAGTGAGGATAAAAGTTAATATAGGAAGGGACCTGTACATTTTTTCCCACCATCGTGACCCACTTTAATAAATTTATTTAAGTTTTAGAAAAAAATGACCGATTCGGACCAAACGTTTTTGTTTGATTTTTCTCTCAATTCATTATCTAAGAATTCGATCGACGAGTCGCTTCTTATAAAGCCGGAAAAATAACGGCTTGGACAAACCCAACTTTACTATAGAGAGTCCCACTTTTGTTAGGAAACAAAATATTAAAAAAAATGTTTTTAGGAAATTGTCAAAACATACCAACAATTGCCGTAGAGAGCCAAAAGTTTAAAAAACTGCAGTATTTAAAATATTTGCATTAAATTTGAAAAAAAAGCGGTGTAATGTTATTTCTTGATATTCAGAACGAATTTAAAACGTATAAAACCTCCGGCGTTGATCAACTGCCTGACTTGTAGCTATTTTGCATGAGAAGCTTATTGTTGAAGGTTTGTGGGCGAGACCTTTTGTGCAGTTTCCGAAGTTTATCTACCTCTGGAGAAGGTCTTCGTCTTGTAAAGCCTCGGAGATCGCTGGAGAAGCTCCCATATTTGGATACATCATAATTATTTTATGCCAGTGTTCTAGAGAAAAATATGTCATTATGATATCACAACAACTTTGTGATACCAATATATTTTTTTACAATTATAAACCATATTGGCCCATAAAATTCAAATAAGGTTACTTTTTTCTCACACCCACCTGGAGTCCACTCATTTTTGTCGCTACCATTGAAACAGAACAAGAATTTGAGAGCAACAGATATTGTATCCAAACAGCACATCTAAAACCAAAATTTTTTTATCTTCACCGGATCTCCGTTATACCGAAATTTACGGTGAGTTTTAAAAAGTCGATTCTGAAACACCTTCGAAACTAATTTCGATTAGTAGAACTTTGGTGTGCGAAGAACATTTTTGCCAATTTATTGTAATTTTGGACCACCTCTTAACCCGCAATACTCAGCGCTGGCCATATCTGGCCCCAAAGTGACTGCGATCTCTATTTTTAATAAGTTAACTTTTTCCGAAAATTTTTATTTAAAATATCGGTGTTTTGTTGAAAAATTTTTCGCAAAAAGTTTTGGCTCGAAAAGTTAACTAAATGCAGAAAAATGCTCTCAAGGATGTCGGTGTTCTCAGAATCGACTTTAAATTTTTACCGGGCAATTTCCAGTTACCAAAGCTCTTGGTGAAAAATCAAAAAAATTGTCATAGATTTTTTATGGTTGTGGATCAGAAATCCTAGCGAATATTCTGTTCCGTTCTCAAATGGTACCGACAAAACTGAGTGACCCCAGGAGGGTGTTCTAAAAAAAGTTACATTTAGGTGACCCCTCAAGGGGCACAAATTATATTCGGTATTCTTGCTATTTAAAATTAGGTTATTCTTTAAACGGTTCGAAGTTATTATCATCTTAGGTAAATGATGAGAAACAGAAATACTTTTTGATCGAAAAGTTACAAAAAAAGAAACAAAGTAATTTGGCCAAAAACGAGCTCTCAGAATGTAATTTTCAGGTAACAAAAAAATACTATTACGAGAAAAAAAACTTGAAAAAGGTCTATTAATGGCAAAATTGTTTCTTTTATGTGTTCAACTTTCCGATCAAAAAATTATTTCGTTTCCCACTCATTACCTGAAGATGAATAATACCAAATGTATTCGAATTCGAAACGTTGTAAAAAATACTATTTTAAATAGCAAATATGATTCTTGATATCAATGCACTGTAATAATCTGATTTAATTACCGGTAAAATGATTGTTGAGAAATCATCTTTGCTGCATCTGTAATGATTTGCCATATTGGCGAGTGCGACGTTGACTATTAACTGATCTGATAGTCCATTCATTAACTGTTGTTGCGGAAGGAGCTGCAAATTCGGGCTGGCTAACAAGGCCTGGAGACCGGACTTGCCCATGCTTTGCATTAAGGACGACTGTGCTGCAAGGAAATCACACAGATAGAGGATCAATAAGTATTTCGTCATGAAACCGTTACGAGATTAAAACATGCTGGCATAATTTCTTGTTTTACTTTGAAATAAAAGACCTTACGTTAGTTTAAGGGAGGGAGTGTCTACTGAGGTAAAAAACAAGAAACCGTGAGCAGCGAAACGGCCAAAAAACGGGGAGTGGGCATGCAGACTGCCTAACATAATGACAGGCCAGTCCCACTCTCCGACATTTAATTTATTTTCGCCATTTGACCAAAAAATGGACGCTCTTCTTTGCTCGCAAGGCGTTTTTTGGTTCAAGCGTTTTGTAACCCGAACACCCTCTTTAAGATGCCAACGTCTACAAAATAGGATATAAAAATCTGCGAAATTTATTAACCTTTTAGCCAGACTGCAGAAAATGTCATTAATAATTGCGTTTTGAGGGATTAATTGCCGATACTTTCAAAATAAATCTAAACCAATTAAAAACAAAAAAAAAATAATTTTTATATTACCTGACGAAAACAAATGTAAGAAAAATATCAAGTATTGTATAAAAAGAATGTCTATACCCCACTATAATCGTTTTTCATCTGTTCGAAGATTTCACAAAAAAATTATAGGAAAAATTCACAAGAAAAAATATATAAAAATTATTTTACCCTAACTAAAAATAATTTAGAAAAACCGTAAGTCAAAACTCCATCACAAGTGAAATTAGGTAGATCCAAATTGCCTGTTCTAAATGTGCCGATCCGATCAGCAAACATTTTAGGCCCGAAATTTCGACCGATCAGCAAATTCTGGTCGGATTGCCCTTCCCTGATCCAGTTACGTTCCAAATTCTAGTTTAAATTTCTAGAAAGTGTAAAAATCACACATTTTTCCATGAAGTGATCAACTATAGTAAATTATTGTATTGTACCAGTCTTTAAAATAAGCAATGAAAATCGAAACAAAAAAGTGAAACCGAAACAACATATATGAGGAAACAACCACTATTCAATTGTATATTTATGTACACAAATTCTTTCTAACTTTTAGTCGCTGGTTCTCACGTGAAATTAACGCCCGCTTTCGATAAGGAAAATTCCTTTAGTTACCTACCGTGTGCCGCTTTAAGCCTTTCTTAATAAGTTCGTGTACGGAGTTTTTTTTTCACATTATCAGAACATTTAAATTTTCTTTAAATAAATGACGTATAATCATACGTATGATTTATTTTCTCTACACTATTTTAATGTCAACACAGTCTTTGAAAATAAAAGCATTTAATTTCGGAAAAAAAAACTGGGGTCTGGGAGAACTAGGAAAAGATAAGCGCAAAACGTGTTTCGCAATGTTTCACAATGTTATAAGATCGTTTGAAAGCTTCTGTCATAGTTTTAGAAGACAGCCTATTTTGAAGACTTTTTTTAACTTGCGAAAAATAATCTAGAGTAGAAAAGCTTTTAAAAGAACGCGAACAGAATTTATTCGACGAAAAATGGCAAAAAGTAAGAGCCCTTTCGCGCTCTATTAAAAGCTCTAATTTAAACTAAAATCGGAAATTTGAATAAAAATATCTTCTAATGATCTTCAGTTTGAAAACTCCGGTATTAAGCCCATTTTCATTTCCCAAGCATTGGCTTGCTAGGATTGAGCGCGTTCTTGTTATTATCATTATTAATGGTGCCGAGCTCCAGCGAGTGACTGGAACATTTACATCCTCATGTGCTCTCCCGATCCGCTGGCTCCCACCTTGGATACCCTGATCGGCCCTGATCGGCGCACCAATCCGGGCACTCCACCAATTACGGTGCCCGTACCTGCTGCCATCATTATACTACTCCAGATTCCACCCCCTCGTCGAGAGTCCTTCATTATTTTCATCCTAAAAAATAAATTAATTATATATTACTTTTTGTTAAAAACAAAGGACTATACAAGGTTCTTTTTTTAGGTGGGCTCACCCTTCTCATGAGATTACGAGAAACCATAGCATATCGATAAAACGGTTTTTGCACCCAACTGCCAACCTAAAAAAAGCTCAATAGAGAAATTTTATTAAATTGATTTGAACATCCGGTTCACCGAATATAACCGGAATTTAAGTTTTTGGTAGGTTCAAATCTCGATGGGCCCAAAATTTGTTTTCTAAAAATTCCAGCCGGAAAGTTAAATTTTTACGTTTGTTCATTCTTATATCACGATGTCACACATTTACTGTTTAACTATATTTGATCAATTTCTGAAGAAAAAAACGATTCAATTTTTTTCTCTAAATTCTACTGAAAATTACGTAGTATAATAGATCTCCGCTGAACCGGTAGTTCGATGAATAAGACAAAATTTCTCCATTGAGCTGTTTTTATTTGCAGTGACTGTTTGTATCGGACAACCGGTCACCGGACGATCCTATTATAGAGCATTTTCAGTATAAATTTTGAAGAAAAAAATCAATATCGTTTTTTTCGTCCAGGAATTCATCAAAAATATACGTTCCATATGTAGTTCAAGCAGTTAATGTGTAAATATCTGATATAAGAACGAAAAAACGTAAAAAATCAACTTTCCGGCTGTTTTTAGAAAAAATTTTGGCGCCCACGAGATTCAAACCTACAAAAAAATTACCTTTCCGGTTTATATCCGTAACCGGAGTTCAATCAACTTAATAAATTTCTCCGGTTTAGCTTTTTAGTTGCAGTTGAATGCAAAAAACCGTTTCTCGATATCGCCTATGTGTTCCCGTAATCTTCATGACTAGGGTGTGTGACCTTAAAAAAACTACCTAAGGTAGGCCCGAAAAAACTTTTTGTTTGCCTTTGGTTGCTGATTTTTTGATGTTTGCGTTTTTTTAACACTTTCCGGGTGCATTTTGGTAGGACCGACTATAAACATACAAATAAACTGGCCCTTTTATTTGATGTCTAGATATCTGTTTAAAAATGGTGTAGAATTCACTTTAAAAATGTATTTAAAATTTTGCACTTAAAAAATCACAATGGTGCTAGTCTCGCATCTCTCATACCTCCGATTTGGCGACCAAGATACCAAATGAAAAGTATTTTTTTAATGAATTGGTTTTCCACGACTCCCTGTCCGTGATTCACGTTTTTCTGTACACCAAATTTCATAATCAGGCTGTTATTCAAGAACAGCATAATTTCAATTTATGCTTATTCAATAAAAAAAAAATTGACTTGCAGACAACATTTTTGCAGTTCAGGCAAAATTTAGGTTCAGCACGCTCAATCGGAAAGATAATATATTAACACCAAAAATAATCCCTTTAAAGGATTTCAGACATTTGAATTACTCAATTCAGAGATTAACAACTTCCGAATTTTGTGACCCATTTTGTGAAACGAGGTTATGAAATCATAAATTTAATTTGTTTGACTCGGCGTCAGAACTAAAGTTTGTTATGTCGATATACAGTGGGTCACAAATGAACGTTTTGTCAGAGTTGAAGTGTTTTCCGGTGTATGGAAATTTTAAAATTGAAACATTTCCATACCGCCGCTGTTTTCAGGTATTTGTTACCACGAAACACAAAAGATTCATGTAAGGCAACGTTTTCTACAGAGTTTAGGCAGTGTTTTTTAAAAGGGACCCACTCTTGTCAGGAACATTTCTCGAATCCCGTGAAAGATATCAACAAACGTTTTCTTTAATCTTGAAGCTAACGAAATTTTTGGCATGAGATTTTTTCTCACATCCGGCTCAGTTAAAATATTATATAAAAGGTAGCTTTTTTTAAAGGAACCCACCCTTGTCAGCATAATAACTCGGAAGCCATACAAGATATGGACAAACGGTATTCTGTATCGTGTAGCCAAGTAAATTTGTGATATGGAAAAAGTTCGAATCTCAATAGGCACAATTTTTTTCGCCTATTTTAATCGAAATGTATTTCTTCTTGGTAATAATCGGTCTCTATGTGGCAAAGAATCAATAGAAGTGTGAAAATCACAAATTTTTTGCGACTCCCACGGTGGGAGTCCCACCCCCTTAATTTCGGTAAAACAGAGAAAAAAATTGAAGATTCGAAATTCGAATCTACATTTTTTTTCAATTTTAAGCTCCAATTACAACTGAAACGGACGTGAGAAAAACACACCGACCATTTAAAGGCTTCTAAAAAAACTGTATTTTCTCAAGAAAAAAGGTCCAAACTTTATTTTTGGCCATAATATACTTTCAAGAAATGTGCCACTGCATCTGCTCTAGCTGTTTTCTACATTAACCTTTTTACCGGTATTTCTTATAGTTTTTCCTTTTTTAACACGGTACAGTAGAGAGCTTATTACGGACACGAACGGGCTCCCATTTTAGGCCATCTTTCTTCGAATGAAATATTAAAAGTTAAAATTTCAGCGTTTTTAACTATAAAATGAATCTTTTTATACTAAAAAACGTTAAAATTTTAATTTTAAGAAATATATTTGAAGAAAATTGGCTCAAAATTGGAGCCCGTTCGCGTCTTATTAAAAGTTCTTTACAATACCTTAGTTTAGTTATCATATCGATTACGGGGCTTCCTGGGCATTTTTTGCCACTTTTGAGCCATTTTTTTTAAATAATTCGGCCTTTGAAAACGACTCATCCGATTCAGTCAATCGGACCACATTTTTGATTTTTTCTGGAATAACTGAAATTTTTAATATTTTTCTCTAAATATTTGTGCTCAGTTTGAGCTATCTAAGAACTCAATCGGATGAGTTGTTTTCAAAAGCAGAGTTATATATAAATCTTTGCTAAAAATGGTGGCAAAAAATGCCTAGGAGGCCCCGTAATCGATATTCCAAAGAAAAAGCAAAGTCCACTTACTTACAAAGTATATGAATTGATGTATTATTTTCCCAAATTCAAATGTATGCCTATTTTGGCAGATTAACTTACTTGAAGATTAGCTGAAGCAAACTGTTGCGTTAAAGCATTCAAAGGCGCGTTCATCATACCGTTCCAATAGCGTCCCAATTAATGTTAAAAGTTTTTGTTAAGATTTTGATTTCTTGTTGAATTTGAAATTTTCGTAAAAATAATAATTTTAGGAGAGAATCAATGTGTTCTGTACAACTCAACCGATTCGTTTATATTTACAATATGGCCATCTTGTGGCACGGTCTGAAATAGAAAGAAAATTGAACTGGGTTTAGTTGTAAATAATCGTGAGGTCTGAGAAAACAATATTTTTAAAGAGTTTAATTTGGACTATACATGTTTGTGTGATTGTGGTGGGTTTTTGAGATATACAAATTATATATATTGTATTATATGAAATAAGGGGATTTCTAGGACCGGCGTTGCGCGCTCGCGTATGACCGCTCTCAATTTGTTCAATCATCTTCGAAACATAGTAAAAAGTTGGTAAAAAATCTCGCAGGTAATTTCGCTGATCTAGTAATAGTATGCCTCGAAATTACATAAATTGTTCTCAACTTTTTATCATATGTAGAAAACGATTTCATTAATCGAAAGCGCAAGAAATATTAGTGTTTTCAAAAATAATGATACAGTCGAATGACTTTAATAGTCTATTAATAATAGACAGAACAGCGACACAAAATGTATTGATATATCGAAAATAATAGTAAATTATCATTTCATTACAAAAATCTCTAAAATAATGCATTTTTGCAAAATTCTGTACTCATTCTACTGTACTCATTTTTGTCGTCTTTGTATATAATATGCCAATAATTTGCTATGAAAGTGTAAATCTTTCAACCTAAATCAAAATGATTCATGACGTCACAGGTGAAATATCCGATTCGACATTCTGGTGATCGTATTATTCCACAGGCCAAGTTTGGGTCACCTGCGCTGACATTCAAAAAACAACCTCTTGGAAAAAACTTGTTTTACTGAACTTTGATAAAACTTTGATAAAAGTTGGAAAACAATTATGAAACTCTTTTTCCCTAAACATCGCCATTTTTACATTTTTGGTGCGGCTGGACTGTTTGAAGTTTAGGAAACCAATCGTGAGATTCAAATCTGCCGACTGTCTTTTCAAGGGAGAAGTGTCGACACAAATACGGCAACTTTAATAGACTTCGATTGGTTGTGGTTTCAAGGTCGTCCTATATTCCGTTTTGTTGGTAGTGAACGTAGAACTTGGAATCTTCCGGTGCCAATTTCGGCAACCGGTAAGCTGAAAATGCGTGTACGAGTTAAGGATAAATCAAATAGTCCCACTTAAGGAGGTAGTGTCTGTGAAATAAATCTTGAAAGTCAAAGGGAAAACCGGCGCCTTGGTTTGCCGCCTCCGCGTTTCACTTATGCAGCATAAGTTAGCGTGCGCAGCGGTATAACCACAAAAAAACTGCAGTAGTTGAGAAAAATTCATCAGTCTTACGGGGGTTATTGACCCCGAAAAAAACAATTCCGAGCAGAAAAATAATATTTTCGGCCATCTAGTGGTCAGAAAATCAGTTTTTAAAACCCTCATTCTGATCACTCACTTCCGTTTTTAGCATATAAAACTCAACTTTTTTGCTACATTTATAAAACAGAAATTTTGAAAAAAAAATTTTTCGAAAATTTGTGAAAAAAAAATTCAGTCATTTCTAAAGAAAATTTTTTCTCTTAACCTTTCTAAAAAATTTTCCCAGACTTTCCCAAGGTCACTATTAGATGTCAAATTAAAACCAATAACCGGTATTATTACCGGTAAAAAATCCAATTATTTTTTTTGTCCTTGGAATTCTGCCTATAAGCATATGTTTTTCGCTGACATCGACAGTTCAAAAGTTAGAAATTTACCCGCTGCGCATCTAAGTAAACTTATGCTTGAGCAAACAGTTGAATTATTTTTCTTCAAAGTTCCAAATTTTTCAGCAATTTATTGTATTCGAATTTCAGTATTTTTGACCTAACCCTTTTAAGCATTTTATAACCTTTAGAACGGGAAATAAAAGTCATTGTAAATATACGGCCAAGACGAATTTTAATTGGTCAAAATCAAAAAGGGAAATTCAAGCGTCCCAACTAACCCACTCAACTGAAAACCCAATTTTCCAGCGTTAACGTCTGAATTTCAATAAGACCAGAAATCGCTAACTTTAAAAAATTATTTTTTTGATATTTCAAAATATTTTTTCTTCAAAATAGTCAACTATACCGAGATGACACTTGATATCCGAGAAAAATCGAACAACCGTGAAAAATCACAAGAAACCATGCATAAAATAATTATATTTCAATAATAATTTCAAAATTAAAAAATATTTTTTCTCTTAAAAAAGACTTCCGATTATTTCACAACTGTTACTAACGTAGCTTCAGGGCAGTACGAAAAAACGTATTATTGAACTATTTTTAATTCGCATCTAAAAACTCTCAAGCAGAAATAATTATTAATAACTACAAACACCGTAGCGTAATTAGACACTGGTCTTTTGCCGGCGTCTAATTAGTACAAAAACTAAAATTGGCGTCCAGTTAATAATTCTCGAGTGTTTTTTTTGTAATTTTGTCGGCGTTTGTTTGTGAATAATCGATGTAATTTTGAAATATAACCCACAGCCGATTGCGAACGGCGTATAAAATATTTTGAACGAACATTTTTACGGTGACGGCATCTTTAGCATGGAAAATTTAAACACAAACTTTCTAACAAAATTTTTTTTTTTCGTTTTTACGGGATTTTAAAATAACAAAATTCCCTGTCAAAGATACCTTTATAGGTAAAAATCCACAAAATCTTATTTTTTATTGCGTTTCAATTAGTTTTCAAAATGTTTTCTTTTAATTTTATGCCGCCGTCTAATAAGCCGAAAATTATTGAATAACGGCTTTAGACTGTTATTTTCAGAATTCAGCAATTCAACTCACATTTGAGAACAATTTGACTAAAAATTACCGATCAAATTTTGTGTAGATCAATAATTTCTGTCAATAATCAGATACAGTTTGAAAAGTTTTAATTTGGTTTATTTCTTCTATAAAATTAGGCTTCCAAAGCCAATCGGGCCATTTCGCGTGCGCCTTTTTCAGAGGTAGCCCCACCGATGAAACCGGCAGTATGACAGAATTTAGCATCGGCTACGCCAGAGACTTCGGCTAATTTCTCGTCTCGGACACCTCTCCAAGCTTCAGGGAGACTTTTTCGGTTTGAGAATGATGATTGACTGACGGAAACACACTTAAAATAAAATACTGTAATTTGACACCTTAACCCATGTCCTCAGAACTCCAAAAAAGTGATAAATTAAAAATTTCGATCACGTGACCGGAAATTAGTCATTGAAATTGCTCAAAATGACCTAAAAACCCGATTTTTGCGAATTACCGGTAATCACCGGAAAAAAAGAAAATTTTCTACCACTACAAATTTGGTTAAAATTCAGATGCAAAAAACAGTTTGTCGCTATCTAGTCTAGTTCTCTCAGAACAGATACCCCTTAGGGTGGCCTACCGAAAAAAAACGACCTGATTATTCCGGAACTAAGGTAGCTTTTTTTTAGGGGAACCCACCCTTGCCAGCATAATAACTTAAAAGACATACGAGATAAACCGTTTGTTGTATCATGTACACAAGTGAATTTGTGATATGGAAAACTTTTGTTTGTTTCCATGTCAACCGGTTCAAATCACCGGTTTTTTTGAGGCAAAACATGGGAATTTTCGAAAAACAATTTTCGGAAATATGCCGTACGAAAATTACGTTATTTCTACTTATCTGTTAATTCGTTGCCACATAGAGACCGATTATTATCAAGAAGAAATACATTTCGATTATAATAGGCGGAAAAAATGTGCCTATTGAGATTCGAACTCCTGAACTTTCGGTTTTAAAATCAATTGCCGGTGAACCGGTTGACTTGAAAAAAAGCAAAAAGTTTTAGATATCACCAATTTACTTTTGTACATGATACAAAAAACCGTTTGTTGATATCTCTTATTGCCTTCGAGTTATTATGCTGACAAGGGTGGGTTACCATACAAAAAAAGCTACCTAAATCCCATGTTCATGACATTTTTATTATTTCATTGAATCGCCACGAAAAGCCTGTTTATGGCCTTAAAATGCGAACAGTACTCCCTTATTGTTGTCAGTTTTTTTAATCGCCCCTTAAAGGGGTAACCGACGGAGGCTGTATCTCGAGACTCAACTAGTCTGAAGGTAAGCTAATTTTTATTGCATTGTCATTTCGTGGCTGGTTTGCTTCCAAAAATATAAAAAAAAATTTTTCGATGTCAAAATTTTCTATATTTTCAAAGTTTTATTTTCCTTAACCGCACTGTATCTTTTGAAGTAAAAACTTTTTTGCTCTAATTTGTTGCATTAGATCACTGTGAATAGATCTTGAACATGGCAATAAAAATTTTTAAATTTCGAAAAAAAAAATTCCAAATATTTTTCTTAGATCCAGAAATTTGGGTAACCGACGGAGGCTGTTTCTCGAGACTCAGAAGTGATAGAAAGCTGATTTTAGCTGCATTCTTATTTTGTTAACGGTTTGCTTATAAAAACCCAAAAAAGATGAATTTCGATAAAAAAATTTTCCGAATTTTGCATAATAATGGAATTTTTCTAAGATTTTTTCAGGTAATTAACTTTTCTCGTGATCTAGACATTGGATCTGACTATTTACAACTAATTTTTATTGTGCAACTTCCTGACAAAAATGTATCAAAAATTATGATTTTTACTCAAAAAAAGTTTTGGAATTTTTCATCAAATCCTATTTTTGACGAATTTGAGGGTAAATAAACTTTAAGTGCCTCTAAAAAGCTAATGAGAAAAAAAAATTAAAAAACTCTTTGTACCGCCTCGCTTTGCACACTTTTAAAGAAGTGCTTTTCTTCAAAAAAAAAATCTGACATTGTTCGACTAAATGAAATGGAGTCAGCGAACATGTGCAAAAACACCCATTTATTTTGGAAATTTCTCTAAATAACAAGAAATTTGAAAATCAGGCTTTGACGGCTGTTAAGCTCACAAATTAAAGTTCAACTGAAAAAAAAAAAATTGTGATATCCAGGAGCTAGATGAAATGGGTCCAAAAAATGGAAAAATCACTTTTGGACCGGTATACCGGCCGGTCCGGTCATACAAAACTTTGACACCATTTTTTTGAAAATTTCAAACAATATCTTATAGAATCCGAAGTTTGAACTCAATACGAATTGCGGTTAGCTCAGGACTAACGTTTGAAAATCAGTAAAACCCGTCGGTTACCCCCTTAAGGGGTATACGACTCTGGTTTAATAAAGGCCTTAGAGGCATTAAAAATGCTCCAAATTGATACGGGTGATAATTAAGTGTACTAAGAACCCATCATCAACATTTTTTTCGAAATTTTCGCATTTTTTTAGTATTTTTTAAAAGATGAAGTAAAAAATAACGTTTGCTCAAATTTGACCACTAAAACTTCAAAATATCGACTTGACGTAGCCAACTTTCTCATCAGTGTTTCACTGGCTTTCTTTTGAGCCTACTTTCGAAAAAATCGAATCACTTTTTATTCGGAATTTTTTTGGAAAATGACCAAAAAATCATATTTCGAGTTTTAGCTGTCAATTGCAAAAAATCTTGTGATCATTCTCTTCATATGTTCTGAGGAGTATTGATAAAAATTTGAGCCATTTTGCAAATATATCCTCGGAGGAGATAGATTTTGAAGACTGAAATTGTGAAAAATCGTCGGTTATTTGGCGTTCTAGAATTGTCAGTCACCGGATCAAAAAAACATGTGATTAAAGTTTGACATACTACCGCTACGTCATCTGTAAAAATTTGAGCTCAATTTGATATACCGTCTGGGAGAGATAGATTTTGCAGTTTGGAAAATGTCACCTGTTACGATACTGTAGCTATTGGTGTAATGGTCAAAAATAATTTGTGATGTACTTTTTTCGCAAGATTAAGGATAGATCTACAAATTAGCATTTTCGGTTTTTCTCATGAACTGTTAGTTTCAGTATATTTCACCGAGAAAATGTCAAATCAGAGTCGTATACCCCCTTAAATCGCAATAATGGGGTCCCTCATGAACAAAACTAAAGAAACAAGGTGGATCATAAACTCATCAGGACGGTCAATCAGAGTAAAAAATGAAGAAATTACGGTGCGTACCCCAGTCAGATGCTAAACAAACTTTAGCCCATAAACTTTATTCAAAATAATAAAATCACATTAAGTTATACCTGAATTCTCCAGTCAGTTGGACTACCCATATAAACTATGTATAAAATTTGGCCTTCAATTCCTAGCTCCTTTTCTAGGTCATACAAATGTGCTTTCCATGGCATACCACCAGAGGCTAGAACCATTAATCTTCCTTCTGGGTCATTTTTCTTTCGTTCGTCTAAAGCCGTTTGGACTAGAGCTCGAGCGGGTAACCAGCTGGTAGTGTAAAATAATAATTTATCCTTATAAGGGTTGTCAATTTGAGAAGGGAGAATCTCAAACCAGAAACTTGTCCAGAAAAATATGGCAGTATAAAAAACATAAGCTGCTTTTTATTAGCGTCATTAGGTATCGTTTTATTAGCGACATCGGACATTCGCCATCATAGGGCGAAAACCATATGGACCATATGATGTGGTGTATCAACAAACGTTTTTTGCACCGTGCAGCCAACTTAATTTGTGACATTAGAATCTTTTTGTTTTCTTCCAAGTCTCTTCCAATGTCTTCTAGCTAATTATCGGTCACTATGTGGTAAACGATTAACAGAAACGTCCAAACAAAATAATTTTCTATTGATTAATTTATGAAATTTTTTTTTCGAATATTCCTATGTTTTGCCTTTAAAAACTGGTAATTTCGAAGATCGATTACCGGTTGACTTGAAAAAAAACAAAATGTTTTCAATGTCTCAAATTTAGTTGGCTACACGGTGCAAAAAACAGTTTGTTGAAAAAAACCATCAGTCTTACGGGGTTTATTGACCCCGAAAAAAAATCCGGGCAGAAAAAAAATATTTTCGGCCATATAGTGGTCAGAAAATGAGTTGTTAAAACCTCTATTCTGAGCACTTACTTCCGTTTTTAGCATATAATTTATATGATAGAAAACATTTTTTTTATTTTCCAGAACTTGGACTGTTGTCACAAAAAAATTTGCTACATTTATAAAATAAAAATTTCCAAAAAATTTGGAAATTTGTGAAAAAATTTTACAGTCATTTTTATTCTTCAGGAGAACACGAAAAACGTATCTGCTAACCTTGGCAGACTTTACTTAATTTTTAAGGGAGTGCCTGACGGACCTTATATCTCGACACTCAGACATGGTAGAAAGCTAATTTTAACTTTATTCTCAATTTTGTTATCGGTTTCATTCCAAACAATTCAAAAAAAATTTTTGATATAAAAAAATTTCCGAAATTTCCTATTTTTTCTGAGTATAATTTTCCTGTAACTTCTAAAGTTTTATCCTGTTCACGATCGTGATATAGACATTGGATCTGACTAATTTTTTTGTCATTGTAAATTTTTAATGCTGATACATCGTAAAAATATTTTTTTTTGTATTTTCTTCAAAAATAATTTTGCAAACCTGAGAAAAAAACATATTTTTGCCGAATTTTGAAGTAACCTAAACTTCAAGCACCTCGTAATCATAAACTAAACAAGGTATCAAAAATTCTTTCCATAATCTCCGAATATGTTCGATTCTGAAAAACGCTTTTCAGGAGAAATTTTTTTGACTTCATATGTTCGAGTTAAATTGTTTTAGCCGTAATGTACCAAAAACAGTCATTTTGAGCACCTTTTCAACGATTACGGACGAATTAGATGATATTTCAAAATTTCTTTCCATATTCTNAGAGCGGATCGAAAAAAAATGTTTTCTAATCAAAATCGTATTGTGCGTCTGTATCAAAATAGTCTTAGATCTTGGTGCAAACATTGGGGGCATATCACCAAAAATTTTCAACCTTCCCTTTTTGGAAGTGTTTTTCGCCACCTAGTCGTGGTTTAACTGATGATTCTTTAATTACAGATAATTACTCATAATGTTTTAAGTTAGAGTCTCTTTTCTAACTAACGCCAAAATTCTGTTACTTGTAGTAATCACTTGAAAACAGACAATCCAGTCTGAGGTCACTACCTATAATTCAGATAAGTACTTAATGGTGAGTTGGCTCGTAACTTTAAGAAGATTGACTGAATTTATTCTTGATATATTTATTGGATTATTTCTGAAATATGGAAAAAGAATAAGTTATGTAATACCAAATCATTATCGATCGTCATTTTGCATAATTGTTCCAATTCGAAATTAAAATGTTTATTCTCTGAAATGTAAAATAATTGCAAAGTTATATTGTTGAAGATATTTAGCGATGAACAATTTTTTTTATAATTATTTTTTCAAAATTGAGATTTCTCTGAAGAATTCAAATCGCTGTTTCAGGGAAAAATCGAGCACAAAAAATGGAAATTGTGAAACCTCGGGGCTCTGGGCGATCGTCTCTCGAGACTGTTATTCTGTTTGACTTTCAAGTTTCTGTCTGAGAAATTAGAGAGTTGATGGATCTTTTGTGAGACCCATAAATAACGGCAAACCCCGATTTTAGCGCTTGGATGATTTTTTGTAGATAAACGGAGACCTCGGGGCTCTGGCGCATGTCTTCGTGGTCAACAGTCAACTCTAAATTTTTAATCTATATTTTTAAACTTAGGTTAGTTGGATGGATTTTTAGGAAAAATTAATCACTTTAAAAGTCGTTTTATTACCAATCAGAGCTCGACAAAGTTTTCCAACCAACCCCACCCACGGAGACAACTTACTTGCATTGAATATTCAAAAACTGAAACCCACCGACGTTCGTGTTCTTTCCTAGTACATGCACTCAAATCGGACCCTTGAACACCCAGTACCCGAAGTTGACTACTCTTTTCCAAAAATTCTCAGACCAGGCGATGTACTGACATTTTTGACAGGTACGACATTCGTTAATCGTCAAGAACTATCGAACAAAGTCTAGGAGTCTCAGACTTATTGCGCTCAGAACTATTTTTCTGCCATACATCAAAATTGAAAAAAAATCATCAAATGTTAATTTGAAAGTCTTGAGTTTTTTGAGGTATTTTTCTATAAGGGGTACTAACTAGTACGGAGAGGCAGTAATAACAAGATAAACGACAATGAACTTCTCTAAAAGGGTAACTATAAGATAAAAGAGGTCAACTAATAGGGGTCAACTATAACAGCAAGTAACACTGGTTATACTTCTTTTGATGAATTCCTGGACAGAAAAAAACGCACGTTTCGATCTTTCCTTTTCTCACAAAAATTTGATACTCTGAAAATGGTATATAACTATCTCCCGACGTACCGGTGAAACGGTAGTCCCAAACAAAACTTTACTCCATCTGACAGCTTTTTTAGTTGGCAGTGTGAATGCAACAAAAACGTTTTCTCGATCGCATTTACGGTTTTCCCGTAATCGTCATGAGAAGGGTGGCTGCCATTAAAAAAAACATACCTTTAGGTAACTTTTTTTTAGTACACCCAGCTGAGTTTTGACACTCTCATTTGACACCAAGGAACAACGAACTAAATTACAAACAAAAAACTGATTTTGCATCGCAACTGACAATAAAAAACTCCAAGACCAAAATTTTTGATTTTCCGACAGATGTCCGGTATATACCGGAAATTGACCGGTAAAAGTTTAAAAAGTCAATTCTCGAGAACATCGCGACATCTCACCTTCGAAGCCATTATTTTGGCATCTAGCACAACTGGTCTCGGAAATTTTTTGGCCAAATCTTTTTGTCATAATGAAGCCGCCAAAAGGTCAAATTTTCAGCTTTTTGTATCTGTCAAATGAGGGGACCTGTGAAGCTGAAAATATACTTACCCGGATAGTTTTTCAAGACGTAATGTTTGGCAATAACATTTTTGTCATAATAACACTCAAGGGAGTCGGACTGCGCTAAGGTCTGATTTTTTTAGCAATGGTCATATAAAACGGTTAGATAGCTCGAAGTGCCACATACGAACTTTTGAAATTTTTGGTCATAATATAACTTTCCTCAGTCTACGTGACACTGCAGAGCCGGTTTTTTCGATATTCCGGTTTCTACCGGACATTTGCCAAAAATTATCGTTTTTCGCCAGAGAAAACATCGAAAATTACTGGTAAACAATAGGAAATGTCGAAAAAACTGGCTCTGCAGTGACGTAAGCTTTAAAAGTTACATTATAGCTCAAAAATTCGCAAAAATCGTACTACTACCAGTACGACTATACTTTTTGATGTGACTCATCTAAAAAAAATCAGACCTAACTCTATTCTTCAAGAAAAATGAAAAAAATATTAGAAAAAAAAATCATGCATTAGCCAGGATTCGAACTCTAACAAATCACCGTAAGACTCCAAACGTTAACCATTACACCAAGGAGGAGTTATCAAATGCTGAATTTTCCTCCATATATAATAATTGGCCCTATTTATACGGTGTCAGATGACAAAAGGAATCGCAAAAAAATTATGACGAAAAGTTGTTAATTCCAACACAAATTAGTTTCAAAGAATGTGTGGTGTTCTCAGAATCGACTTTTTAAAATTTATCGGTCAATCTCAGGTGTAAACGGACATCGCGTCGGAAAATCAAAAACATTTGGTCTTGGAGTTTTTTAATTGTCTGTTGGATGGCAAAAATCCGTTTGCGATATCTTGTTCCGTTCTCAAGTGAGAGTGTCAAAACCCTAGCTGGGTGTTCTTAAAAAAAAAGTTACCTAAGATAGTTTTTTTTTTAATGGGGCCACCCGTGGGATTGCTACACTGTGATTGGTTCTCAAAAGGGGGGGCTAAAAATGCTTTAATTCATGGTCCGAAAAATAACTAATTTCCACGCTAATTTTAAAGTTCGGAGTTATCAGTTAACCAGTTGAGCAAATTTTCAGAATAAAAATTAGTTCCATGAGCCTTATTTAGAGTGTGTAGTTGCAATGCACGATTTATCCGCACCGCTCAACGCGCGTTCTTCCTCGATATACAAAATGCTAGGGTTTTCGAACCCACTATAGTGGCCGCATTTAATCCCAAACCGTACAGCACGAGAAAAATAACTGCCCATTCCCACCAGTTTGCTCTCAACAACAAAACCTAGTTGCAAAACTCACGATCATTTTTTACAAGCTTACTCACCAACCAAAGACTGTTGTTGAAAAGACCCAATCATGAATAGGCACGTAGACAACCGGAGTCTAACTATCGATATGAAGGAGAATCCAATACGACGTCACTTCGACTGTTATCCACGCGTTGCATGCAGCTTCAACCATCTAACGCTGAGTCAAATACCAGCAACGATAAATCCAGCGCAACCATGCGCTGGATTGCAGACAAAGCAGATAATGGTGAGGCGTTTAGGGGTGCCACATAAAGCATCCCTCACGGGAACTGAACTCTTCGACAACAAGTTGGGGTTCACTTTAAATATTGAACACTCAATTAAACCAGTTGTAAGCAACGCCAGATAAAGGTTATCGCCGAACTTGAGTTACCACCGCGCGAGGAAATTTTAAATGTGTGCAAAAACAGGTGGAGAACACACACTTCCTTACGAAGCCAGGAAAATTACCAAATCATTGTTTATCCAATGTTTATCATGCACTGTACACAAGGAAAATTGGGGTAGCTTACGTATGCGAGAATGTGAACACCGTCGTGTCAGTTGCATCGAATGTCCTCTCGGGATGGCTCTTCGATTCCAGGAATCCAATTGTATCCGAAGACAAAATACTTTTTTGATACGTTTTTCAAATTTTTACTACTTGAACCACGATAACGGTTTACCGGTTATAACCGGTCAAATATAATAAACTCGGATTTCTGCACGAGATATGCCTAACTTTTTCACCACATGTCTTGAATTTTTCGGCGAACATCCTGAAGGGTCAAATTTGTAATGGGGTCACTAATGGGTCAATTACACACTTGACTCATATGTAGGCATGCGCATCAGGCAAATTTCTAATTTTAAACGTTTGAATATCAACGAAAAAATCTTGGCAGAATTAATAGGAAAAAATATGAAATAAAATCGCGATTTTTACCGGTGATAATCCGGTTATTTGTTTAAATTACTGGTCGCTGGAATTCAAGCCAATGGTAAAACTATTCTCTCCACGTTTTATTTCGAAATATCTGAAATTTTGACATAACTTGTAAAAGTGTAGGCCAACTTATTCGGTCAAAATTTTATCGCTCCTATTTTTTCTAGATATGCAGAAAACACGTTTTTTGGGAATATCCGTCGGAACAAACTATCTTCCTCCAGGAACTTTTTTACACCATCAATTTCATTTTTTTCTAAGCTAGTCATAAAAAATACGACATAAACTCGGTCTTTTGGATTTCGACTTAAGGTATCCCGTTCCTAAATTTCTGCATTATTATTTCATAAAAATGCACCAAATAATTGTTTAGTTTGAACGCATAAAACAACCAAATGACAAGAAAAAAATTTCGAAAATTTTGCGTTTTTCGATTTTTTTCTGAGTATTTTCTCGAAATATTGTTAAAAATACGTTTGTGTCAATTTGACCCTAAAACCAAAATATTGGGTTGACGTAAGCAATTCTTTTCAGTGTTTTCCAGCTTTTGCTTTGGGCCTACTATTCAAAAATCGAAGCACATTTTTTTCGGAATTTTTTCACGTGACTTTAAAAATTCATATTTAAGTTTGGCGTCGAAATTGAAAAAAACGGCTCCTCAGAAGTTCTATTTGTTTCGAGCTACCGTTTGCAGAAATTTGAGGGAATTTTGAAATTTAATCTAGAGGAAGCGTAAGATTTTCCGATGATCAAAGTCAAAAAACGGTGCTTTATCGCATATTCTAGAAAAAATTTAGCACTTATCCGACACAAGCGCTCCTCAGAAGTTTCAATACTAATTATACAGGTTATGTTTAAATTAAGGTTTATTTCAAATAAAAGCTGGGAGAGATAGATTTTCCGTTTTGACTTTAGGTCTCCCTGTTTCGCTTATGTGTCTGGGGTGTATGCATGCAAAAAAATTGACACATGTTTTAGCAGATGAAGGCTAGTTTTACAAACTGGCTAATCTGAATAATTCCTTACGCGCGTTTTGGTTTATTTTATCGAGAATATGTCAATTAGGGACCGGGACTACCTTAAGGGGTGTGTGTGTAAATGAAACAAGCGGTTGAGACGAAATTTTGTTTTATTCTTGAATTCAGCTGAAAGAAAACAATTCCGAATAAAATACAATATTAACCAATCAGATTGTTTATTTTCATTCGTCTTGCGTAGGCGTGACGTAAACAACAACCCTTCTGCTGGGAAATAATATCATACTGAACTTATTTTACTTATAAAACCAACAGAGAATAGCTTTTTCAACGAGGTTGGCAAACTATATTCGAAATTATCAGACGTTTCAGAATATGTCTGTTTTATTCAATTTAAAACAAATTGACTGAGCATAATCAATTAATCAGTTTTTCAATTTTCATTTTTACCGCCTAAAACGAACGAGCTTTTTTTTAAACCAGACGGCGCATAACTTATTTCAAGACGTCGTACTTTCACGAAACATCTTTGTTTGAATCAATTTAAAGTAAAATTGCCGAGAATTAACAACTTTTGTGAATTGGAACATATTTTTTACCGGTTTGAGAACGGCGCTTGAGCCACCTTCACCAGAATCAATAAAATTACTTGCAGTTATAGAGAAGTTTAGGGGGTTCTATAGGCAAAATGGATTTTTTGAATCGCTTATTTCTCTCGCATAGACATAGGAAGTGAATAAAACATTCTGATAAGTTTGTTCGTAATCTCTGGAAGACGTTTTGAATCAAATTTTTAAGAATAGCATGTTGACCAAGCGTAAATGAGTTACCAGGAGCAAAAAATTTCTTGAAAAGCTGTATTTTTTTTCCGTCTATTTAGGAAATGTTTCATAAATTTTGCATTATCTGCGAAATTCAAAGGCGGAAAAACTGTTGTTCCCTTTTTTTAATTTTCTCACTAAAAAGGTATCAAAGCTGGCGAAGGACTGTTTTTGCTATTTTGGCCAGGAAAGTTGTATTTTTTTTTCATGCTACATGGCAACTATTTTCCGTGACTTAGTTTTTCGTAATAATTGTTAACAAAACTGTTGTGGCTGATTTAACGATTTCATTTTTTAACTCCCAGGAGTCGATTTGAAAATTTATTTTGACATCCAATTCGTCCAATCTTTTTTAGACCAACGTTCGTAAGTTGAATGTTTTTGGAAATCGGTATTATAAACTTGACAAATATTTAACCGTCGAGCGCTAGAGCGAAAAAGATTTTTTATTACGACACTCAGAAAAATTTAATATTTCTCTTCCAGCAACACTCCTCTCTACCTCCGTACTTTTTACCCAGACTCATTTGCTTCTACTATAATCACAACTAACAAACACCACGAAAACCCAACCGCTTAGCACGGTCCCCACATCAACAACACTTCAACCATATACCCACACCAAAACACTACCAGACCTCCTAGCATCTACTCCACACAAACCAGTCCTTCCACCAACCAACGCACAATTCACCGCCCCACACCCTGCCCCACCTAAATCACCAGCAACCACCACCCTATATAACTCACAGACCCCACACCCACCTCAATCCACACCGCTTGCTCCACCATTTCTACTGAAACAAGAAAACACAAATATCCCAAACGCACTGCCGCTACTAACACCAACATTCCTTTTACAACTCAACACAACCATTTCTCATCTTCCTGTTATACCTAAATTACAACAATCTAGCGTCCGACATCCAAAACAAATACCCTTCCTAACACTCCCAGTCTCACAACAATAACATCATCTACACACGGTAGACCACAAAGATATGGAGCCATCGCCCCCCACATATAGCACCCCCCTAATACCAGTCTCCAGCGTCACTTTGTTTTCTTCCATATCATCTCTACCATCTCAGACAAAAACATCACCACCCACAATATCACACCTCTACACCGTTCCGCTGAAGTGAGAGGGCTATTTTTCCCCTCAGCAATTTTCCATACAGTTCTACACCCACAACCACCTTAAACTCGAAAATATGATTTTTTTAAAACCCACGGAACATTTTCCGAAAAAAAAAAGTGCTTCGATTTTTTTTTGTAAGTAGGCTCAAAAGAAGCTACCTTAAAACACGCAGAAGTTGGTTCACGTACAAGGTGATATGTTTTGAAGTTGTTCAGTGGTTTAAATTAAGACACAAACACGTTAATTCTTTAAGTTCCAATTTGAAATAAAAATACTTGGAAAAAATCGAAAAAAAGCGAAAAATTCTTTTCGAAAACGAATTTTTGATGATTTGGTCGGTAGGTACACTTTGTTTCACCCTAGGTCATTTTCGGACGCATTTATTATGCCCATAACGGCCTCATAAAACCAAGCGACCATCCCTGTAAGGAGAGTACCCTGACGCCATTTAAGTGATTTTTTCTTAAACGTCTGTGCTGATCTGAATAACAGTTCCTTTCGAGTCTTCATATCTTTTGGGACCCAGAAGATATATTGTCAAATTTTTTCAAAAAAAGTTACCATTAAGTTTTTGTTTGATCGTAACCCGGTCACTTCTGTTTACCGGGTACAAACAAGTCGATTTTTCGCATTTTTTGAAGTACATTTTAATTGGCCGAGGTGATTACAGATTTTTTTTATTTCTTGGGGGATATCCATGATTTTTAAAAATTAAAGGGTGTGATATGCGAAATGGAAAAAACTTTTGAATATACAATCTAATTTCGGTTCCGTAATCGTTGAAAAGGTGCCTTCCAACGTGAAAAACTGTTTTTGGTACATAACGGCTAAAACAATTGTAACTCGCAACAATACTGAAGTATGACCGAGTTTATTGTCCGTATTTGTATGAGCTAGCTTAGAAAAAAAAATGAATGAATTTGAAAAAAATTCCTAGGAGAAGATAGTTTTTCCGACGGATAATTCCCAAAAAACAGTGGTTTTCTGCATATTCTAGAAAAAACAGAGCGAAATTAGAAATTTTGACCGAGATTAAGTTTGGCCTACCACTTTTACAAGTTATGTCAAAATTTCAGATAATTTCGAAATAAAACGTGGGAGAAGATAGTTTTACCATTTTGGCTTGAATTCCAGCGACCAGTAATTTAAACCAATAACCGGTATTATCACCGGTAAAAATCCGATTTTATTTTTCATATTTTTCCCTTTTTAATTCTGCCCAAGATTTTTTCGTTGATATCAAACGTTTAAAAGTTAGAAATTTGCCTGATGCGCATCCTACATATGAGTCAATGTGTAATTTGACCCCATTACGTGACCCCATTACAAAATTTGACCCTTCAGGATGTTCGCCGAAAAATTTCAAGACATTTGGTGAAAAAAGTTAGGCATATCTCGTGCAGAAATCCGAGTTATTATATTTGACCGGTTATAACCGGTAAACCGTTATCTGGTTCATAAGAAAATAAATTTGAAAAACGTATCAAAAAAAGTATTTTTGTCTGTCGGATACAATTGGAATTCCTGGAATCGAATGAGCCATCTCCGAGGACATTCGATGCAACTGACACACGGTGTTCAACATTCTCCGATACGTAAACTACCCCTAATTTTCTCTTGTGTACAGTGCATGATAAACATTGGATAAACAATGATTTGAAATTCCTGGCGTAAAAATTGTTTTCCACCTTTTTCAAACGGTCAGTAAGGCATGATTTATTATCGGCAACCCCCTTAAATTCAGCCTCGACCATTTTCATAGCTTTTTCAAATCCAGCCATTTCGGCAGCTGGAGATTTATCGTCTGCGTTCCAGCATGGATTGAAGCTGCTAACGCGGGATGAGACAGTCGAGGTGACGTCGTATTTGGGTTCTCCTTCATATCGATTAACTCCGTTGTCTACTCCATCATATTCTTCAACAAATTTTTGGTAAACCTTTAAAAAATACGTTGATTTCAACTCTAGTTTTTTGAGAGCAAACGGTGATGGCAAGTTATTTTTCATTCGTTGCTTAGGTATTTTTGTATTTAATGGGGCCACCCCTACTCATGGCGATTACGGGAAAACCCTAGGCGATATCGAGAAACGATTGTTTGCATTCAACTGACAACTAAAAAAGCTCCATGGACAATTTTATTCTGAAAATTTGCTCAACTGGTTAACTGATAACTCCGAACTTTAAAATTAGCGTGGAAATTAGTTATTTTTCGGACCAATGGAATTAAAGCATTTTTAGCCCCACCCTTTTGAGAACCAATCACAGTGTAGCAATCCACGGGTGGCCCCATTAAAAAGAAAACTATCTTAGGTAACTTTTTTTTTAGAACACCCAGCTGAGGTTTTGACACTCTCACTTGAGAACNTAGAAAAAGCCTTATATCAAAACGTCGAAAAAACACCCTTTTTCGACACATTTGAACCAATTCTAGCGCTATGAGACAAAAATCGAAAAAAATGGAACCAAGCCACTAGATTCAGACAATTTTCCGGATTCTCACCAAATCTCAAAACTTTTCGATATAAGCTCTAGGATCCTTGTTTCTTTGAAAAAAGCTGAGGGACTCGTGTTTAACCGCGGTTAACCAAGTGGTTGGTGTGAGTGGTACTAAACTGTCAAATACAATCGCGAGATCAAGGATAGATCTTTCTATGATATGTTTCAGAAACTTGCAGTCTGTATCTGTCTAGCCGTACGAAGCCTCTAAAATTTCAAAATTCACTGATACCACCCCCTCTGGATGAGAAATCAGCCTAACCGAGAAACTATGGGACAATTAAGATTAGCCATGTTGTAGATCTACCCTTAATCTTGTCAAAACCATTGGTCAATGACTTTCTGTTCCGATACACTCTGAGATACGTTAACAGTACAAGGTGTCCCTCGACCAAATTTCAAAATCTATCTCCTCCCAGGGTTTATTAAGAAAGCAGCTCAAATTATAACATATACCGTATGACTTATAAACTTAGGTCCTCTAGAAGGGTTTTTTCAAAAATCACTTCAGTTTTTCTAGAAATCGCAAAAAACTACCGATTTTTAGCATTTTTTCACCTAAAATCTATCTCCTCCTAGGTTATATTTTGGAATTCACTCAAATTCCAGCAAACACTAGCACATAACAAATAAAAACTCCTCTAGAAGCGTTTTTTTTTCAAATTTCGACCCCAAACTCAAAATATAAATTTTTGAATGTCACGTGAAAAAATTTCCGAAAAAAAATGTGCTTCGATTTTTTCGAAAGTAGTATCAAAAGAAAGCTACAAAAACACTGATCAGAAAGTTGGCTTACAAGGTGAAATTTTCAAGTTTTAGTGGTTAAATTAAAGCAAACGTTATTTTTGAACTTCATTTTAAAAAAAATCGAAAATTTCGAAAAAAAAATTTTGATAATTTGGTCGGTAGTACACTTGGTTATCATCCCAAATCAATTTGGACCATTTTCAAAGCCCCAAATGCCTCATAAAACCAGCGACCAGTACCCCCTTAAGGTAAACCCTTTTTAAATGGTAGTTTCAATGAAAAGTTAATTCGAATTAATTTTGGTAAGCGAAGAATACCCCCACCGTTCATACCCACTCCATGATTTGACCTGGTTTACAATTGTTTTCAGATTTCGAACATTTTAACATAATGACATTTTATTTAGTTCTTCAACTTGATGATAAAGAGAGGGCAAAATTATTCAAAGATCGTTTATTCTGGAATGCCCGAGAAAAATACGACTTCAATCCTAGTTTAAACCCCATGAAGCCGAGGGATTTCTTAGAGGAAGATCTTCTCAAAAGAGGNCACTCAAATTCCAGCAAACACTAGCAAATAACAAATAGAAGCTCCTCTAGAAGCGTTTTTTCCAAATTTCGACCCCAAACTCAAAATATAAATTTTTGAACGTCACGTTAAAAAATTTCCGAAAAAAATGTGCTTCGATTTTTTCGAAAGTAGTATCCCAAATCAATTTGGACCATTTTCAAAGCCCCAAATGCCTCATAAAACCAGCGACCAGTACCCCCTTAAGTTACAAATATATTAATTTCGGACATAAACAACTATTAATTCAAAAACAATAAAGGAACAATTAATTTCGGAAAAAATATAGGTACTATTAATTTTTGAATTAAATGAAAAAAATACAATTAATTTCGTTAAATAAAAAGAAAACGCAATTATTAAAATTAATATAAAAATACTATCGATTTCTAAAAAAATTAAAAAAAAATTATTTGGTAATTAAATAAAAGGGAACTTATTATTGTACCCAAATTGGCCTATCAATGATCGATGTTTGTATTTAAAAAACAAAAATTCAGATTAATTTTTCGAGACCCCGAGAATTTTTTTTGAAAAACAGCTCCAGACGATTTAGGCCAGGTTTTGTGAGTACTTAAAGCAAGAAATCAAATTTCTGCATAAAAAATGTAGGAGGCCTAGGCTTGCTATTAAGCGCCCCAAATTCACTATTTTCACCACTAGAGAGAAAAATTCTTAACAATAGTCAGAAAGTAAAGGTCGAATGCCAAGCTAAAAAAACGTTTTTAGTTTTTACTGCTAGATACTTAAAAGACAATTTGATTTAATTTTCTTAGCAAGGTTTCTTTTGAAATAACCTTAAAGCTTTAAAAAAAAAGCCTTATTTACTCCCTTAATCTTCAGATTTCAAGGAAAATTCACAATTCATTTTAATTAAAAGTTATCATAATAATAAAGTTTGTTTAAAAAGATTTTAAACTGGCAACGGTTTTGAGCACGTGTGTAAGATTTTTCAAATAATATATATGATTAAGGAATATTTTCAAAACTAAATGCAGGAAAAGAGAAATAGTTTTTGTGTCGTTGAAACAATTTTGGCAAATTATTTAAGGAGTTTGACTATCGGTGGCTAAACCATACCATTGTTCTCTGGTCCAATCGATGACGGAAATTGTGTTAACAAAACCAGCGGTTACTGCTCCAGAAGACCCATTTTTGATTTTTATACTAGAAGCACCGATTTCTAACCCGTGATCATTTGATCCATTAGTTGTCCCATCATTTGTGTAAAAACATGTTTTGCAGACAGATTCGTGATACATAAATCTTATATTTTGCATATAAGTGGCTCCATTATTATGTGTTATCGGTCTGCATCTGTCTGCTCTACTCATTTCTGGTAGATAAGGTGATACTGTATCTGCAAAGTTTTGAATTCCTTCACATTCGTCGGCTTGAGCACATCGAGAGATAATCTGACGAACTTCTCCTTTTTGATGTCGAATTTCAAAAGAGCAAAAATCTCCGTTTCCTTGAGTTCTACAATCTACAACTTCTCCACCGCTTTGAAAATCTGTTACAGTAGATGAGGTCTCACTACCGTGACCATGCGACACAAAACAAGTATATCCAGTGGTTGCAAAATGAGCCCCATCAAGTTGTTTATCGGTTGGTGAATCTTGCGACGAATTTGGCCGGTTTCGATCAGATTGGATTAGTGCTTTTTGAGAAAATCCGCCTGGTCGCTTTTGCGAATCGGCAAATTCGATCGATTCGGGTTTATTAGATTGGATTGGTTGGTTTTGATCGGATTCGATAGGTTGTTTTTGAGTGATTTTGATTGGTTGTTTTTGATCAGATTCGATAGGTTGTTTTTGAGTGATTTTGATTGGTTGTTTTTGAGTGATTTCGATTGGTTGTTTTTCAGTCGATTCCGTTGCTTGGTTTTGAGCGGATTCGATAGGTTGACTTTCAGCGAACTCGATTGGTTGGTTTTGAGCGAATTCGATCGGTTGTTTTTCAGCAGATCCGTCTGGTTGTTGAGAACTGTCGGCTGAAACGTTACTGATAGAATTTGCTGAATCTTCTGAGTTTGCATAATCATAATTTATGTAATTTGAAAATGCGCTTGTTGGATAATCTGAGTCAGAATCAGACGCGCTGTCAGTATCTGTAGAGTAGTAATCATATGTATCGTATTCAAATGCAGTAATTGATTCTGAAGAAACATTTAAGATCAATTTGTTATATAAAATATCGTCAAAAAATAAGAATAATATACATTTGAAATATTTTAGGTGCAGTTGGTATTATCAACGGTTTCAAATTAATAAGGTTAATTGAACCCAATTATTCCAAACTTATTCTCCAATTTGTTGGAATTCGTGATTATTGAGCCAGAAATCGAAAATGACAACTTAAAAACCTCTTTTAGATATGTGGAGGACAATAATGAATTTATTTACTACATGTATATGGATTATGTATTACTCATATATATGAGTCAAATAGTTTGAAACGCCTGGAAATAAGTGGCAATCGCCGATTGGCCTAGAAATTTGGCGAATAGCGCGGCCCCAAAATAGTCACGCGTTTTTCAGCTTGGTTTTCAGCGGAAACAAAAGTCCATTATTTTGGGCGTTTCAAACTATTTGACTAGATACCAATACATCTCGAATTATATATGAAAAGCCCAATTGTCGCTGAAATCTTTCTAAGTTGTAAAAAATGCATTTCAACCAAAGGCTATTACAACCCAAAAAACAACTATTTAAACAAGGATTTAATTTGGTTCCTTGTGAAAGCCAACCTTTACATACGTGCAACACAACAATGTTACACGAACGCATCTGAGAATGACGGTCGTTACAAAGGAGGCGGTTTTACAAATACACATTTGAAACGTCTATAAAACTGTATATAAACTCGCAATACTTTCTAAACGGTTGATTTTAATAATCTGATGATGCTGAATAGAAGCAAACGTTAATTATTCATTTATATTTATAATGTGCGGCTTACTCGCTGATTCGGCTGCTGCTGCTTTTAACGCTTCTAATGCTTCTTTTGACGGTCTGCTTCTAGATTCATCTGCTCCATCTTCATAAATTGTGTAGGTTGAATAGTCGTAGGACGCCCCATCTAAACCACCTGTATTTCCACCCTCCACAAAGTCAACAAAATCTAAGCCAACGCCGCGATTCAAGGCGTCTTGTCCCCCTGTTTTTGCTACAAAGAAGGCTATAGAAATAAAGTTTTTCATTTTTTATTATTAAATGGTAAACTAATTGTTCAACTAATTTATATATCACTAAGCAGGCGTTTAATATATGCTAAACCTCAGTTTTGTGGTTAAAAGATCTAAGATAAAAATGGGCAAAGTCAATGTCACATCGGTTGTTCTAATTACGATATGAGCCAAGGCGACATACGTGTTTAGAATTAAGTTGAGGTTGAAAATAGGCCATTTCAATATAACCAAATTCACAAGTTCATCAAAGTTTTCTGCTATGTGAGCGTAACTACAAAAATAACTTATGTAAACAATAATTCCGTTTGCAATCAATTGTGACTCAAAATTAAAACACCACAGCACCAGGTGCTGAGTCTATTCTAAAGCGTTTTCTCAAAATTATACTTGAATCAGTGAACTAATATGTTTGGCTCATTTTTTTCAATTTCATTTTTGTATTTTCTAGAATCCCTCTTGAACGCCGATTTTTACAATTTTCGTCTTCAAACTGATACTTTTTTTAGACGGATGTTCAGAATAAGACCTTTTTTCGACTAAGGTAGATAAATATAGTGTCGTCAATATATTTGGCTTCGATTTTTGAATTTTATCCTAGAATTCTAGAAACTTGAGTTTAAACTAAACCGGAAATGAAAAGTTCGAAAAAAAGGTCGTTGGATTTGATCCAAAGTACTACCAAATTGAAGCTGAGATTTCACTGATCAAAAAATTGGCTTACATATAATCGAATATAATAGAAATGTATCTAATTTTCGAACCAGCTTGTGTTACAAGCGGCCATTTGTGTGTTTTTAATCCTTATTTCCATTAAATGCCCTTTAATTTTTTGTATTATTTTTTCATTTGTGCAGCATTTGTATAGCATATTATTTTGCCTAATGCATATTTTTAATCCGGATTTTTCGACGTGAAAATATTTTGTTGGTTTTGCGATTGCATAATAAAATTGCCAGATTTGGAAATGATTGTAATAAATAAAAAATTTATCAATTATTTGTTACAATATTAAAAATAATACATAGTTCTGAGATCATCTACTGTAGCTTCTGTTTTTTATTTGAGTTGATATGGATCTAGTTTTGTTTCCATCAGAATTAAATAAGGTCAATGAAAAGTTTCACACGTTGCAAGAAGTCAGACCTCAAAAAATTATATAAGTTGAGATCNAATAAGACCGTTTTTTCGACTCAGGTAGATGAATATAGTGTCGTCAATATGTTAGTCTCGGATTTTTGAATTTCACCCTAGAATTCTAGAAATATGACTATAACTAAACAGGAAATGAAAAGTTTGTCTGATCGGAACAAAAGTACTACCAAATTGAAGCTGAGATTTCACTGATCAAAAAATTTGCTAGCAGCTAATCAAAATTTTCAACTAATCAGCGTCAAATTCGAAAATTAGGTTTAACATTTTTTGCTTAAAAATAATTGAAATTTCTAGAATTTCGATTAAGACATTTTCGATAATTTTTATTTCATGCATCGTTTAGGCGGGTCATTGTTAACCAAATAAAAATGTTCATATCAAGGTAGAATACCGGTTTTATGCGGGTTTAAGCTCAAAAATATTTGAATTTTGAAAATTCTAGATTTTGTTGTCTAGATTGTTTTGAACAAAAAATAATTGCCCCCATTGAGATTCCTTGGGTCAACTTTAGTCATAACTAGGGACCGTCATGGGACTCGATTTTTTGAAAAGATACCAATTTCAACATTTTTTCGTAATCTAAGGTAATCATATCAGGGAAACCGAAAAATGACCTTTTAAAATTTAAAATGACAAGTGCCGCTAGAGAGCAAACTTATCAAATTTTACATTTTTTCAAAGCCAACAATTTTCCAACGAAATTTTGTTCTAGGGTTAATTCCGATATCAGGGAAACCGAAAATGACCTTTTAAATTTCAAAAATGACTACAAGTGCCGCTTAGAGAGCACTTATCAAAATTTTAGCATTTTTTCAAAAAGCTAACAATTTTCAACGAAATTTCGTTTCTTAGGGTAAATCGATAATCAGGGAAAACGAATGACCTTTAAATTTCAAAAATGACCACAAGTGCCGCTAGAGAGCAACTTATCAAAGTTTAGATTTTTCAAAGCCAACAATTTTTCAAGAAATTTTCTTTATAGGGTAAAATCGATATCAGGGAAACCGAAAATGCACCTTTTAAAATTTCAAAAATGAACCACAAGTGCCGCTAGAGAGGCCAACTTATCAAAATTTTAGCATAACGCGCTTTAACGTTTTTCATGAACTTACAGGGAAGGCTCCAAAAAAATCAAAGGAATTTGAAAAAATGTCAAAAATGAATCTGACACCGGTTGAGGGTGTCATATTAAGATGATTTTGCTATATTTGGATTGTATGATGAAAATTCGAACCAAACATGGGCTCTGTACAGTTTGACCTCGGGGAATTTCATAAAATGTCAAAAATGAAATATGAAACCGATTAGGGGTCATATTTAAGGGTTGCGCCCCGGGAGAACTTAAAATCTAGAGTAACCATAGAAAAATAAATCAACAGTCATAAACGCAATATTAATGTATCATAAATTAATTCTATAAAGGGCTTCAAAAAAGTTCAAGCCATTATTCATAAAACATTTGATCAAGTTCCATTCAGCCGTTTTTGAGAAGAAAGACATTAAACACAAAATTAGTGTTCTAGAACGTTCCCTCCACCTGCTGCTGTGGTATACCAGTCCGACTGGGGGTCAGTCTCCAGGGGTCGTCTTCAGAGGAGGAATATTTTTTGTTTTACCTTTTCATAAATAGTATTCATTTCTGGCGAGTTGATCGCAATGCCAGTGATGACATTAATAACAGCTTTTCCAAAATAGGCATATACCAAACCAGCTGAACTGAGTTTAGTTTCATAATCCAAAATTTTTAACGATTTCATGGTTTCCTTGAATTCACGCTGATGATGATCAAATCGTTTTGCTTCAGCGTCGAAAACAGCACCGACGTCTACGACAATATCGCATTGCTCTAGCACTTTCATGTCTCGGCTTCTGACAATTTCGGCATCTTTATATTCCGCTAGTTGGCGCTGTTTTTAGGTTTTTTGAAAGTTAAAATCACAGTTTTAAAGGTTTATTTCGATACCGTTTAAACGCACGCTAGCAGTACTTTTCGACCGAAACCTATTCTACTTGCCTGTCCGCTTAAACGTACTCTTATAATAATTTTCGACAGAAACGTAATATTTGATGATTTAACAATTTAGAAACCTTGACCAATAAGACGCAAGCTAAAACTTCATCCGCATGAAAGCACCCGTTATGGGTTCCAATTTTTACCATTCTATAAACGAAGTTCATCTTAATACCGTTTTAAAGGCATTTTATTTATTCTTTTAAGTATAAAACTACAATTTAATTATTATAAGAATTTGAAAATATATTTCTAAGGTAGTGGTTTTCGATATTTATGCTTTCGAAAATGAAAGTTGATACAAATTTTTCAGTAAAATAATGAAATAACGCTCGTCGGAACTCAGTTTAGTTTTTTGGAATTTTTATTTAAAAGTCAGGATAAAAAATAGCCCGATATACATGTATTTAAAATACATGTATTTAAAAATAAAGGTTAACACATTCAAGTGCTTTATTCAAAATTTTAGAGCGGATAAATTCAAATTGTCATTCCAGGTTTTCAGAAAATGCGCTAGAAAACTTTCTAATACAGCCTAAATTTCGACAACTACCCCCTTTACGTTTCGATTTATCGTAAATGATCCTGAATGTGGCAAACAAGTCAATTGAAACGTTAAAAAACTTTGAGCTATTTTGAATTTCTTATAATTTATTTTTGTCAAACCAAAAAAACATGTCGACATATTTATTCTAGAATGTGCCATTTAATTGCCATGCAGCGATATTAATAGGTAACTTTTCTAAACTATGCTCGTTTGAGTTTTCAATTGTAAATAATCAGGGTAGATAATATCGAATATATATTTTTTACAAATTCATGCAAATTTTCGTTTCGATTTTATTCGATATATTTTCAAAGGCAATACGGTTTCTTAATAGCACAGTACGGGGGTTAAGCCCGAAGAAAATAAGAATTCAACTGCGAATGAGTCAAGAGTGATTTTAGGCAAAACATGGAAGTTTTTCAAAGGAGGTCCGAAACCACTCGAGATAGGGTTGCGAAAATACAGTTTACTGGCTTTAATAAAAGTAGAGTCTTTTCAAATTTGGAAAATGTCTTTCAAGATAAGTGTTGACAGTAAAACGTCAAATATATTATACAGTGAAGTGATTTAAAAAGTAAGCGTTCCGTTAATATACAGTCCTCGCTCCCAAACTGGTACAAGTTTATGGAGATGGTCAATGTTTCTTAAACTGGTTCAAGTTTTTGGACTTCTGCGTATAATTATGAAAGCCCCAAAGGGGAGGATTTCTTTTCCTAGATTATATCTTAATATTATGGTTTTTGAAACATCAAAATGAGTCCAAAATTTTTTCGATTTTGACATTCTAGATATTATATCTTGATAACTAACTGGTAAAACTTTTAAAGGTCGAAAATTCCGAAAACTCAAAACAAATAAATGAGCCAGTTAGGAAAAATGCTGGTTTCTGAACAATTCTAGTTACATTTCTGGAATGTGTAAAAATCACACATTTTTCCATGAAGTGATCAACTACAGTAACGCCACCTAAATCTAAACTCGAAGAAAACCGAGAGATCATTACATTGGCTCTGCAGGGCCTGATTGGCTGAATCGGTAAATCGATTCACAGCGACAGTAAGAGCCATGAGTCACGTTTTAAGTAGATTGACAAAAAAATTTTAGGGGGCGTTACTTGATACATATAAACCGTCCGTTAAAAAGTTTTTTAGAATTTAGTCCTACACCAACTAACCATTTATGGAAACCCCCTGTTGACCAATGAGAGCACCGGATTTCACTCTTCGACCAATGAAAACTTCGAAAAGGGGGTTTGCATAAATGGTTAGTTAGTGTATATTATTATGGTTTTTTATATCGCTTGTAAGTCGACAAATAAAATATGAAAAAAACATCCGCTTAGACGCACGAAAGTTTTCAAATTTGAAAAAATGCCTAGGTTTTCGCCCAAAAAACGACACTAAAACGCCCGCTTAGACAAATAAGACAGTGGAAAAATTTACGAAACATTATTGAAAATTGATCATAGTTTTTTACCTAACTAGCGTTCAAAAAATAGGATTTTGGATAAAATTTTTGATTAAATTACGTGAAGAGAATCCACACCTTGGCTACCAGAAAACTGGCAAACATCATGAAGTTATCTATAACTTTAGCTACCTATAACTACGTATACTATAACGTTATCTATAACTTTAGCTAGCTCTAAAGATTGGGAGTTATCGCACTTTTTTTCTGCAATCAGGAGATAAAGCTACTGTGGTTAAATTCTAAATGAACAGTTCGTTAATTGTGGCAACTTCGTTAATTGTTTTATTCGAAAATTATTATTCAATCACAGTAAAGTTTGAGAAATTTTGGTTCAAAAATATTTTCAGAAATTGAAGTTTGGACCGTATACCAAAATTTCGCCCGTCAATCGCTTAGAATGTGAGAAATAGAGCAACTATATCCCATAAAATAATATAGAACTGTAGAAAATACATAAACAGTTACAATTATATTATTTACTAAAAACCATAAAAGTTGGGCATGAAATCAATAGTACGATAAATTCAATTTCCCTCTCGATTATTTCCCGTTTGGCCAAAAACAACAGTAATTCTGTTTAATACTGTGCGGAAAAATTGAAATGTAATTTTGAAGTCAGAGTTTTTGATATTTCTATAAGGGGTGACTCTAACAGATAACTGACATGAACTTCTGAAAAAAAGGGTAACTTCTAACAGTAAAAAGGTAACTCCAATGGGGGTAACTCTAACAGAGTACTAACGCCCCCTAAAATTTTTTTGTCAATCTACTTAAAACGTGACTCATGCGCTCTTCTATGTCGCTGTTGATCGAATTTACCGATTCGCCAACTCAGCCCCTGCGAGCCATGTAATTGATCTTACTTGTTTTCTCGATTAGATTTAGGTGGCGTTACTGTAGTTGATCACTTCATGGAAAAATGTGTGATTTTTAACATTCCAGAAATGTAACTAGAATTTCCGAACAGTCATCTCTCCTATACTGGCTCATGAGTTGTTTTTGAGTTTTCTCGGAATTTTCGGACCTTACAAAAGTTTTACCACGTTAGTTTCAAGATATAATATCTAGAATGTCAAAATTCGAAAAATTTTGGACTCCTTTCTGATTGCGTTCAAAAACCATAATATTAAGATATTAATCTAGGAAAAGGAGAACATCACGACACACTTTGGGCTTTCATAATTATTACGCAGAAGTTCCATAAAACTATCGCAACCTTCAGAACATTGACCATCTCCATAAACTTGTACCCAGTTTGGGAGCCGACGGACTGTAATATTAAGGAACGCTTACTTTTTAAATCACTTCACTGTGTATACACATCATATTTGACGTTTTACGTCAACACTTATCTTGAAAGACATTTTCAATTTGAAAAGACTCTACTTATTAAAGCCAGTAAACTGTATTTTCGCACCCTATCTCGAGTGGTTTCGGACCTTCCTTTGAAAAACTTCCATGTTTTGCCTAAAATCCACTTGGACTCATTCGCAGTTCTGAATTCTTATTTTCTTCGGGCTTAACCCCCGTACTGCTGCTATAAGAAACCGTATTGCTTTGAAAATATATCGAATAAAATCGAAACGAAAATTTAGCGATGAATTTGTAAAAAAATATATATTCGCATATTATCTACCCTGATTATTTACAATTTGAAAACTCAAAGAGCATAGTTTTAAGAAAAGTTACCTATTAATATCGCTGCATGGCATAAATGGCACATTCTAGAATACAATATGTCGACATTTTTTTAGTTCTTGCAAATAAATTATAAGAAATTCAAATAGCTCAAAGTTTTTTTAACGTTTCAATTGACTTGCTTTGCCACAATTCAGGATCATTTACGATAAAATCGAAACGTAAGGGGGTAGTTGTCGAAATTTAGGCTGTATTAGAAAGTTTTCTAGCGCATTTTCTGAAAACTGGAATGACAAATTGAATTTATCCGCTCTAAAAATTTTGGAATAAAGCACGTTGAATGTGTTAACCTTTATTTTAAATACATGTATTTTAAATACATGTATATCGGGCTATGTTTTATCCTGACTTTTAAATAAAAATTCAAAAAACTTTAAACTGAGTTCCGAGTCGGAACTTCCGAACGAGCGTTTATGTTCATTAGTTTTTAACGCGAACAAATTTGTATCAACTTTTCATTTTCGAAGCATAAATATCGAAAACCACTACCTTAGAAATATATTTTAAAATCTTATAATAATTAAATTGCTAGTTTATTAACTTAAAAGAATAAATAAAATGCCTTAAAAACGGTATTTAAGATGAAACTTCGTTTTATTAGGAATGGTTAAAAATTGAACCATAACGGGTGCTTTCATGCGGATGAAGTTTTTAGCTGCGTCTCTATTGGTCAAGGTTTTCTAAATTGTTTAAATCATCAAATATTACGTTGTCTGTCGAAAATTATTATTAAGGAGTACGTTTAAGCGGACAGGCAAGTAGAAAGTTGCGTCGAAAGTACTGCTGCGTGCGTTTAAACGGTATCGAAATAAACCTTTAAAACTGTGATTTAACTTTCAAAAAACCGGGTTAAAAACAAGGCGCCAACTAGGCGGAATATAAAGATGCCGAAATTGTCAGAAGCCGGAACATGAAAAGTGCTAGAGCAATGCGATATTGTCGTAGACGTCGGTGGCTGGTTTTCGACGCTGAAGCAAAAGCGATTTGATCATTCATCAGCGTGAATTCAAGGAAACCATGAAATTCGTTTAAAAATTTTGGATGATGAAACTAAACTCAGTTCAGCTGGTTTTGGTATATGCTATTTTTGGAAAAGCTTTCATAATGTCATTCACTGCATTGCGAATCAACTCGCCAGAAATGAATACTATTTATGAAAAGGGTCTAAAACAAAAAAATATTCTTCCTCTGAAGACGCCCCTGGAGACTGACCCCAGTCGGCTGATATACCGTATACGGTATACCACAGCAGCAGTGGAGGGAACGTTCTAGAACACGTATTTTTTGGCCTTTAATGTCTTTCTTCTCAAAAACGGCTGAATGAACTTGATCAAATTTTTATGAATAATTGGCTGAACTTCGTCTATAATAACAGGAAATATTTTTATAAAATTTTGGATCGGACTTGTTCTAGAATTATGAAAAACCGTTTTTTTGTGGAGATTTTACCCATTTTAAGCTTAAGGGGAGGTGCGTCCGTAATTTTTTGAGCCTTTATAGAATTAATTTATGATACATAATATTGCGTTTATGACTGTTGATTTATTTTTCTATGGTTACTCTAGATTTTAAGTTCTCCCGGGGCGCAACCCTTAAATATGACCCCTAATCGGTTTCATATTTCATTTTTGACATTTTATGAAATTCCCCGAGGTCAAACTGTACAGAGCCCATGTTTGGTTCGAATTTTCATCATACAATCCAAATATAGCAAAATCATCTTAATATGACACCCTCAACCGGTGTCAGATTCATTTTTGACATTTTTTCAAATTCCTTTGATTTTTTTGGAGCCTTCCCTGTAAGTTCATGAAAAACGTTAAAGCGCGTTATGCTAAAATTTTGATAAGTTGGCCTCTCTAGCGGCACTTGTGGTTCATTTTTGAAATTTTAAAAGGTGCATTTTCGGTTTCCCTGATATCGATTTTACCCTATAAAGAAAATTTCTTGAAAAATTGTTGGCTTTGAAAAATCTAAACTTTGATAAGTTGCTCTCTAGCGGCACTTGTGGTCATTTTTGAAATTTAAAGGTCATTCGTTTTCCCTGATTATCGATTTACCCTAAGAAACGAAATTTCGTTGAAAATTGTTAGCTTTTTGAAAAAATGCTAAAATTTTGATAAGTGCTCTCTAAGCGGCACTTGTAGTCATTTTTGAAATTTAAAAGGTCATTTTCGGTTTCCCTGATATCGGAATTAACCCTAGAACAAAATTTCGTTGGAAAATTGTTGGCTTTGAAAAAATGTAAAATTTGATAAGTTTGCTCTCTAGCGGCACTTGTCATTTTAAATTTTAAAAGGTCATTTTTCGGTTTCCCTGATATGATTACCTTAGATTACGAAAAAATGTTGAAATTGGTATCTTTTCAAAAAATCGAGTCCCATGACGGTCCCTAGTTATGACTAAAGTTGACCCAAGGAATCTCAATGGGGGCAATTATTTTTTTTCAAAACAATCTTAGAAACAAAATCTAGAATTTTCAAAATTCAAATATTTTTGAGCTTAAACCCGCATAAAACGGTATTCTACCTTGATATGAACATTTTTATTTGGTTAAATGACCCGCCAAACGATGCATGAAATAAAAATTATCGAAAATGTCTTAATCGAAATTCTAGAAAATTTCAATTATTTTTTTAAGCAAAAAATGTACACCTAATTATCGAATTTGACGGCTGATTGTGGTCAAAAATTTCGATTAGCTGTTAAGCCAACTTCTTGATCAGTGAATCTCAGCTTCAATTTTGGTGGTACTTTTGTTCCGGATCAGACGGAACTTTTTTTGGCGAACTTTTTATTTCCGGTACTTATAGTCGTATTCTAAGAATTCTGAGGGTGAATTCAAAAATCCGAAACAAAAATTATTGCACGACACTATATTTATCTACCTAGTCGAAAAACGGTCTTATTCTGAACATCGTTCTAGGAGAAGTATCACTTTTGAAGACGAAAAAAAATTGTAAAAATCGGCGTTCAAAAGTGATTCTAGAAAAAATTCAAAGCGAAATTCAAAAAAATGGGGAAAACATTATTAGTGACCTCACTCTTCCCGTTACTCTGTGTAAAATTTCAGACGCTTGTATGGTGGGGTCTAAAAGAAGATAGATTTTTAAAAAAACTTTTAGTGTTCTAGAATAGACGCACCACCTGTGGTGTGATGTAACAATGTTTAAGGTAACTTTTATTTAGGGTGCCCCCCCCCTTCTGGAGCAAAAACCTAGTAGTTATCCGAGAAACTGTTTTTTGCATCCGTAGCCAGCCAAAACTTTTAACCAAATGAAAAAAAAAATCTCGAGGTTTCATTGGTCTACCGGTTTACCGGTAGTCAGGCTTGATAAACACCGGTTAATGGCGTTTAAGAAACTAATAGGAATTCAAACTTCAAAATATTACTTTTGTATGGGGTGACTTTCAAAGATTTAAAATTTTTGGCATTGTTTGTTAGTTTCCTGACAACCTGGACAGCCACCTATGGTAATAGAGCACTTTTTGAAATTCTCGGCACTGGGACATCATAGAAGACCTTGTATTATGCTAAAGCTGATAACTTTTCAAGAGAACATTTTTGGCAATACTCGGTGTTTGACGAACCTGACACCACGGTGGAAGTAAAGAGCACTTTTTGGAATCTCGGAACTGGGACATCATAAAGACCTGCTGAATTATGCTTAAGCTGATTACTTTTTCAAGAGAAAAATTTTTGGCCAATATAGCTGTTTTTTCCGACACCTGACACACCTTGGGGCGCGAGTTGAAATGAGTTCACTTTTTGAATCTTCTGGAACTGGGACATCCATAAATGACCTGTATATTCTGCTTTAAAGCTGATAACTTTTCAGGAGAAAATTTTTGGCAATTATCGTGTTTTTGATACCTGACACCACCTGGTGGAGTAAAGAGGCGCACTTTTTAATCTGTTCGGAACTGTGACATCATAGAGACTTTGAAATTACACTTATAGGAGTGGCTCAAAGAATATTTTTAAACTCATTTTGTACTATAGATGGTGAAAACTTATGCAGAAAAAATTTGATCCAATATTGAAAATAAATAAGCTGTCTAGGTATCAATTTTTACAGAGTACAGCACCTGTTTGATTTCGTAGGCTTTTGGTGAAATTAGGTGACCAAAAGTTATTACGTTTTCGCACCCGTTATTCGACTCATTATTCAACTACAACATGTACGAAACAGAAAATTAATTGTTAAGTGTTTCCAAATTTTAATTACTACGTTTGGGCTTGCCCAAGGCGCGCAATTTTTTGCGTTCTTGTCTGACTTCGAAAATATTTGAGCAAACATTTGGCGCAATTTTTCGTTGTACTTTACAGCTAATAAATAAATGGTTAGCATGTACAGGCCCATATTCTATATTAAATTTTTCTCTCTCGATTTTTATACCATTTTGGATAGAAAGTGTGAAATATATGCGACCTTCTACAGCCACTTATTGTTTATATTTGGTAGACCTGAAATGTATGAAAATAAAGACGTTTTTTCGTATTAACCAAATTTTAATTATTTATACATTATGTGTAAGACGGTCAGCTAAGGACCAAAAATAGACTTTTCTGTCCGAGTTAACGATACATTATCAAAAAGTCGCTGATTTATATGTACCGCAATCCAGTTGTCATATTCTGAGCATGAGTTTTTAACAATCTCGCGACCCAATTAAATGACCACGAGTATGCAGGCTTTGTAAGAAAGCCTGCAGGTTTAGCCCGAGTAGGGTTTTTAAGGTGGTCAACCATCTGAGCGCCATCCCTCAAACCGGTTACATTTTTATATATAAGTGTATCATGCCAGAAATCGCCACCAGGCTAGGTAGGTGTGCACCTGTGATCAAAAACAAATATGCCAAAATTTTTTCTTGTATAAAGTTACCCAGCTTTAGTGTATAATTACAAGTCTCCTATAGGTCCCAAGTACCGAAATTCAAAAAGGTGCTCTTACTCCACCAGGGTGTCGGGTGGTCAAAACAAACATGCCAAAAATTTCCTTGAGAAAAGTTATCAGCTTTAGCATAATTACAGGTCTCTATGATTTCCCAGTTCCGAGATCAAAAAAGTGCTTCTTTTACTCCACCATGTGTGTCAGGGCAAAACAAAAACATTGCCAAAATTTTCTCTTTTGAAAAGTTATCAGCTTTAGCATAATTACAGGTCTCTATGATGTCCCAGTGCCGAGATTTCAAAAGTGCTCCTATTACCACTAGGTTGGTGTCAGGTGTCAAAATAAACAATGCCAAAAATTTCTTCTTTGAAAAGTCGACTCATAAAGAGCATATATGTTGACCAGTTTGAATTATGATTAGTGTGCTTCTTAAAACCGCCAATTACCGCGTGTGTTTCAGCTGACTACCGGTAAACCGGTAGACCTGCAATAATTCGTGATATTTTTTTTTTCATTGGTTAAGAGTTAATGAGGCTGGTCTATCGGATGCCAAAAAAACCATTTCTCGATACCTACTACGGTTTTTGCTCCAGAGGGGGGGGCACCTAAAATTAAAAGTTACCTTAGTTTGAGATATGGCAATCGTTAAAGCGAAGGCTAGACCTATAAACGAGTATCCTCAGATTTTTCACAACTGTCTTAGGAATTATTATGACGCGGGATGTGAAGTGGTACCAGATTACCGACGCCCACCCCCTTAATTCCCCAAAAACAGCTTTGGTAGTTTTTTTAATTAGGCATTAGACGGAAAAACTTGTCTCTTCATTTCTTGGTGAAATACTTTTTCGATTTATGCTCCTAAAATAGAAAATTGCATTTGGTAGTTCAGCCGCGATGTCATATTATTCAGATTTAACTAGAAAATAATAGTGAGTGGCGATGAGGAGTTGCTAAATTTGATACGCAAATGGAAAGCACTCTACTGAATTTGTAAAAAATCCTGCTTACGTCAAGGTTTGAAAATTTTACCGATATATTCTAGAATCATTTGAAAAACGCTAAAAGTTTTGCAACATTCTCTAAATTGGAAATTTTCTCAAAAACAGCTCGGTGACTTTTTTTGTTAAAATTAGTATTAGTCGGTCTTCTTTATTTCTTATGTTGATATGTTTGTTTCGATCTTGTGCTCCTATTACTGAGCATATAATGACTTTTAGTTCAACCGGAGGTCAATTTTTGGAGTTTCTTAGGAAAAATCATTTTCATCCGATGTACCAAAATGCCCCTCGAATTGAAGCTACTGCAAGACTGAAAGTAAAAAAATTGCCTTAACCCTTGTGAAAGTCACAGAGCCACAATTGTGGCGTCGCAGCATACCTAACAATCATGCGTAATAAAAGACAAAAAAACTGGATCGAGGAATCTTTTGTTTCAAATGTACTGATAATAAAGAATTAGATTCAAGGGTTTCAAGAAAATAATGGGGATTTTTTTTTTTCAATTTTTTTGTTTCCGGCATTACGGGGAGTTGATTCTATATCAGGATTTTGACCTATGTTCACTTCCGTAAAAATTATTTTCTGAGAAAGCTGGACATACAAGATCAAATGTTGAGATTTAGTCCAGGTTTTAGGAAAGTCTGTTTGTGCCAATGCATAACCAGTTGATATAATTAAAATGTTTATATTTGGTTATCCCTTAGGGCAGACATTTTTTTTTAAGAAGTGAAATGATCCTAAATTTTCAACTTTCAAGTATCACATGAAAAAATGTCTACATTTCGTTAGGGTAACTTTTATTTTAGGTGCCCCCCCCTCTGGGAGCAAAAACCGTGGAGCAAAGGTATTCAGGAAAACGGTTTTTTGCATTGGTGTAGCCAAAAAAAATTTTTAACTTCAAATTTGTTTTTGTCGGTTTCAGACTTCCACCGGTTGACGGGTAAGTCAGCGAAAAGAAACACCGGTAATTTGCGTTTGAAGAAACTACACATATCTAAAACTACAAATATACTGTAGGCGGTAAATTTTAACGAGGAAAATTTTTGTGCTATGATATTTGACACCGGAACAGCCTACCCTGGATCGGAGTAAAGACCACTGTTTTGGATTCTCGGCACTGGATCATCATAGAGGACTGCACTTTATACTTATATGGGTAACATTATCACGAGAAAATTTTTGGCATGATTTATTTTGACACCGGACACCACCTGTGGGGGTAAAGGAGCACTTTTGAATCTTGGAACTGGTTGGATATCATAGGAGACCTGCAATTATACTTTATAAATTTTGCGCAATTTTCGTTGTTTTTTACAGCTTCATAAATAATGGGGTGCATGTACAGGGACCATATCTCATATACATTTTGTGTGTTCTTTTCTCGATATATTCATTTGATAGAAAGTTTAAATATTGTGCGACTTTCGTACACCATCTTATGTAACCACCTTGTAAAATTATAAACACACCTTGTAAAATTTCTGGGATTTTAATCTTTTGTGTTATATCCATTAAAAATCAATTTGAATCGGTCTCACAAATTTAAAATGATATCGGCATCTAAGCTTTTTTTTTCAGATGCGAAATCGTCGCTAGAAAATACTTTGAAAGTATTCACGCAATTCGGCTTTTCGCTGAATCGAGTTCATGTCTCTTCTTCCGAGGAGAATAAGTTCTCCTATTCGAGAAATCAATAAAAATCCAATACATTTAAAATAAGTGTTTCATGCAATATACCAAAAAAAATTTCGCCACCAGGTTGGGTGTCGGTATGTGGAAAATAAATGCATGCCGAAATTTTTCTCTTTGAAAAAACTTTTTCGCATAAGTATAATTTCAGGTCCTTTATGGATGCTTCAGTTCCAACATTTCAAAAAATGCTCTTTACCCCACCAGGTGGTGTCGCGGGTGTTCAAAAATGATCACCTGCCAAAAATTTTCTCGTGAAAATTTACCCATATAATTATAATTGCAGGTCTCTATGATTAATCCCAGTGCCGAGAATCAAAAGTGCTTCCTTACTATGCGCACCATGGTGTGTTGTCGGTGTTATGTCAAAAAAAATAATGCGCAAAAATTTGTCTTCGTTAAAATTTACCCATATGAGTATAATGCAGGTCTCTATGATAATCCAGTGAGTAATCAAAAAGTGCTCTTTACTCCACCAGTGGTGTCGAGCATCGGATATCAAAAATAATAATTGCCAAAATTTTTCTCGTTAAAATTTACCCCCTACAGTATATTTGTAAGTGTTAGAGAATTGTGTAGTTCTCTTCAAACCGCCAAATTACCGGTGTTTTTTGCTGATACGGTAACCGGTAGATGCCGGAAAACGAAAAAAAAATTAGGTTTAATTTTTTTTGCTTACAATGCAAAAAACGTTTCTATACCTACTACGGTTTTTGCCTGGAAGGGGGTAGCCACCTATAAAATAGAAAGTTTCCAGTAATGAATATTATTTATTTGAAGGAATTTTTTCATTATAAATTAAGTGGGTTTTATATATTTGTTCTCTCAAAGAATAAAACTCAGAAAACAATTCTGGGAAAAAACATAAGAGAAATTGTGTTAAAATATTGCTCGAAATTGCTTTTTATATATGAACCTGAAATTGCATTTTGAAGCCTGCCCTGAATTATTTGGGGTGCATTGTATTATGGTCCCTAAACCTGAAGATAGAAAAACCGACGAGTACGCCCTGCATGTTGGACATATACTCGATAAAATAGTAGCCAAACACGGCGTCAGGGATATTATTCAGATTAGCCCAGTTGTATGAAGACCTAGCCCTATACTAATCTTTGCGCTAAATAACACTGTGTCAAAATTTTTTTGCATGCATACATCACCGCACATGAGGTTATTTTAGGCGATCTGTGTTGTCTCTGGGCTTCTCGTATTTTTGGAAAGCCCCAGTGAGCTAGCCCAAGACACCATATATTGCAGATAGAGAGAATTAAATTCCGCGTTGTAACGCCTGAATTTTTTTTCAGAATTTGAGAGGCGACGGTTTGACCGGTAATGGGATTTCGTTAGGTCCATTTTTATCAATTTTTTTATCAATCGGGCCAAATGTGTCGGTTGGTAGACTAATACGGGCCCATCTATATAAGGAGTTCCGAATCTGATTATGCATATTTTTATCATGGACGTTCTAATATTTGTGAGTCATTTCGGCGGTCATCAATGTTAGAACATTCATTGAAAAATAGATCCTTTATTAGATAAAAAAACTGTGCAAACTAGAGTAATGTGAGTACCAAGGAAGTCCAAATCTGATATCAGATTTCACTTGTGCACGTCATCATGAGTCATTTTTGGGGTCACTTCAGAACATTAATTTATAAATAGCCTTTATAGATATGAAAACTGGGCAAACTAGGGTAATGAGTACCAGGAATTCAAATCTTGATATCATATTCACTTGTGACGTCATAATGAGTCATTTTGGGCGTCAATTTAGAATACTTCATCTATAACATAGCTTTCATAGATGTAAAAACTCGGTATAAAATTTATGTTAATGAGAACAGGAGAGTATCGAATAAATGACATCAATGTATTAGAAGCGCTTCACGTTCATTATGAGCCCACTTGCGGACCGATCCACTTTAAAAAATAATTAAAAAGGGTGTTGTATAATATATGACAATAATCAGAGTTATTCTTTTTATTTGAGCACGAGTTTTTATCTTTTAATTAGGTTAAACTTGTAACGTATTTTAGTTCAATTCAGATTTGAATAACAGGGTTGTTCGTTTTTCATAAGTAAAAATGGATTATTGATATCAATAGCTTTATATTGTGTGCTGTTCGAATTTCTGTCAATTTTATCTTGACAGTTTTAAAAAGATGTTTTTGTTATGTTTTTTTCAAATATTGTCAAATTTTTTGAATATTATTATTTGGGAGCTAGATCGTTGGATTAATACGTCTCATAAAAAACGGTAACATTAAGGATTCTTTCGCGGCCAGAGTACATATTTTATCACAGTTTATCTACGCTTAAATCCTCTAATCTATAAAATTATTTGTGAAGTGAAGTATTATACAGTTGTTAAAGGTGTTTGTTCCCTGTTCAAGGTTAAGGCTGTTCTGAACGTTCATGATGTCGACTTATCTTCCTAATTATCCACTCACGCCCACGCTACCATGTGCAGCAAACTCAAAATTAAAATTGCCATCTGAATAATCGTGATTATTTAGAATAATTAATTTTACTGTTTCAGTAAAGTTAAATTTTTGTTAACAGGAAAATTTCCGAGCTGAATATTAAGATAATTGGAAATAAGATGTTTTACTCGTGACTTCTTAATAAGGTCCGATTTCGACTAAATCCGAAATTTTATGTTTTTTTAAATGTAAAAAAAAATTCGCGACAATTTAAATGATTTTTCAAACTCGTTTTAATTTCGTACTGGATTTTTATTGACCTCAACAAATTAAAATTCTGAAATCAGTATTAAACATTCCGTGAAGTTACTCAATCACCTATAGTCCACGAGTTTCATATTTAAAGGCTATGTTGAATAAATAAATGTTCTAGAGTGACCCCAAAATGAGCTCATAAGTGACCGTCACAAGTGAAATCTGATATCAGATTTAAGGAATTTCCTGTCACTCAATTACCTGACCTAGTTGCCCCAGTTGTTGCATATGGATAAGAGGCTATTTTATAATTAAATGTTCTGATTAGTTGACCCAAAAATCTATCTGCTATGTATGATATCTTGTCACAAAGTGAAATCTGATATTTCTGAGATCTTGGATTCCTGGTACTCAATTTACCATCAGATTTGTGCCCATTTACTATCTAAAGGATCAAATATTTTACAATGAATGGTCTAAAGTGACCAAAATGACTCATTATGACTCCATCGATAAAATCGGATATTCAGAATTTCGAACTCTTGCTGCCCGTATTAGGTCTACAAAGACCGAATTTTGGCCGATGTCGAAATAAGATTTGAAAAATGGGACCTACCTGGATATATCAGGCCATTACCGGTACAACACTTTTATGGTCTCACAATCTGAATAAAAAATTTTCATGGCGTTACACGCGTGAATTTTAATTCTCTAATCGCCAATAGTATTAGGTGCCTCATTGGGTTTCCAAATTACGAGAAAGCCGAAACACCAGATCGCCTCCTTAAAAAAAAAAACCAGCCTTAATGCGAAAACAGGAGACTCTAAGTGCAAAACGGTAAAATCTATCTTTCTACCCGCTTTATTTTTGAAATATAACCTAAATTAACATAACCTGTATAGTATTGTATTTAAAACGTGTCTGGAGGAGCAGGCTGGTTTGTCGAATAAGGTGAATAAATTTTTTCTAGAATAATGCCGAAGAGTAAAGCACGTTTTTGGACTTTTGTTTTTCATTCGAAAATCTATCTCCTCCTAGCTGGTGTAAATTAAAAACTTCCCTCATAATTTGGCAACTAGCTCGTAAACTGTTGCAGGAGCCGTTTTTCCAATTCCGACGCCCACTCAAAAATATGAATTTTGAAGAGATCACGTGTATAAAAATTTTTTCGGAGAAAAAATGTTCCTTCCGATTTTTTTGAATATGGTTCAAAAGAAAGGTGAAGAGAAGTTGGCTTACGTCAACCCAATATATTAGTTTGTTAGGGGTAAAATTGACACAAACGTTATCAGGTTGAACATTAATTCGAAATAAATAACCGAAAATAACGCCCAAAATTCAATAAAAAAAATTTTTGTTGCTCATTTTGGGTTGTTTATAGCGTCCAAAAACAGTAAACAATTGATCCGTTTATATGGTGGCATTATGACATAATAACTGCCAGAAATTTTAGAAACCGGGATATCCTTTTAGAGTACACCCCCTTGCACGATATGTCTCTACCGCCCCCACCTCACGAGAGTATTTCATGAACAACACACATAACTATGTGTGACATTGATAGGGGGTTGCGCAGCGGTCCCAAAATATCTAAGTTTTTAAATTAAAATGATTTATTTCATGCTTACATAAGATGTACCGACCTTACGCAGTTTTTTTTGTCAAATGGACCAAGAAATTTTCTTCGAACATTTTATTTTTCAGAAAATAGCAAATTTGATATGTGAGGTTACGATCCTTGCACAAGAAAACTAAAAAAGAAGCTGACTATGCTCAAAAAACGATTAGTGCTGAAAACTTACCGCGTGAGTGTCAAAGAGTACGCGAATCCACAAATAGTGAAATGATGTCGGTTTGGCATGACAAAAAAAACGGTGGTTGTTTGATTATAACAAATACTCGATTATTTGAATGCAATCAGCTATTAGGTTTCATAGATACGATATAGTTCGACTTTAGTGAAATGTTAACTATTTAAAGAAATTACATCTATCGTAGAAAGGAAAAATCTAGTCAACGACGACTCGCGGTCAATATCATTACACCAATATAAACATTATATTATGTACATATCAAGCAAATAGAATATAAAATTGACCAATCATGACTAAGACTGATAGTTCACAAAAAACAAGAGTGACTTTAATGTATTATGCATAAACAATTTTCTAAATAATAGTTATGGTTTTTTGTATTGTGGACTATAAGAAATATTTATTGAAAAGACAAAAACTTTTAACATATTGGTTACCAACAACAATGTAGAACAACAAAAATATAAATAAGATATCTGAATTAATATAAAATGGGTCGTTCCTTTGACGTTAAAAATGTGTTCGGAAAAAAACACACTGACGGGCCCGCTGTGTCAAGCGCGTGAANAATAATAATTTTCGAATAAAACAAATAACGAAGTTGCCACAAATTAACGAACTGTTCATTTAAAATTTAACCACAGTAGCTTTATCTCCTGATTGCAGAAAAAAAGTGCGATAACTCCCAATCTTTAGAGCTAGCTAAAGTTATAGATAACGTTATAGATATACGTAAAGTTATAGGTAGCTAAAGTTATAGATAACTTCCATGATGTTTGCCAGTTTCTGGTAGCCAAGGTGTGGATTCTCTTCACGTAATTTAATCAAAAATTTTATCCAAAATACCTATTTTTTGACCGTTCACGCTCATTTTTTATAAAGTGGCATTTTTTGAATATCAAATTTTTCCAGGACTTCTTTAAAACTAGAATTTTTAATTTTGTTTAATAATGAAATTTAAGTTATGTCTGTTTTAAAATACAAAAAACAGACATACCTTAAATGATATAAGTTAAAAAAAAAGAGAACTCTCGTTAGAGTTACCTTTTTTCAGTAGTTCAGGGGTAACTTCAACAGAGTAACTACTGTATTTTATTGTACCAGTCTTTTAAAATAAAGCAATTGAAAATCGAAAAAAAAAACTACTGTGGTTTTTGGCCAAGCGGACAGTTTTCGTCCGCTTAGACTTACGTATTTTTTTTGAAATATTATTTGGAATCAAAAACAAAAAGTAGTAGAGAGAATTCAAAGATATTTCCAGCAAGAATGCGACGTTCTTGGGAAATATCTAAAACAAATAATTTCTATTTTTTTAAGAGCTTTTTTGCTCTGGAGCTACGCCGTAAATTTTGCGCAACCAGCGGGGTAGATTCGGCCAAAAAAGATAGCTCGGCAAGTCTCGAGCCTGAAACCGATTTCAGACTCGGAACTTGACAAGGCCATCTCCTCGTCCTCCTCTTCCCCGTCGGGTTTATTTCTTTCATCAACCCTGCCCTTGCGTAACTGTCACTATTTGGAAATTGACGGCCGCAGCTTAGCCTCAAGGTGAACGTTTCCGCCCTTTAAGGCTGACTTTTTTCAATTTATCCAACTGAAGTCAATAAAATGTAAAATTTTAAGGGGTTCTATTAGCTAAATTGGAATGTCCAAAAAACAAAAAATGAGTAAAAAAAACAATAAAAATTCCAAAAAAAAGTTCGAAATTTTCATTTCTTAAGAATTTTTCAGAGTGATTTTCTTTGGAAAACATTGAAACCTAATTTTCGACCAGAAAAACTCAAAATATCAAAAAGCTGTAAGCCGATTTTTAGGTTTTGCCCACTTAGACTTGTGTCCGCTTGGCCAAAAATCACAGTAGTTAGGGAGAGCGGACTGTAAAAAAACGAATTTCACCAAACGCACTTCACTGTACTATTCATAGATGCCTTGGTATGTTACATACGTATAACTTATACGGTACAAGGCATCTTGTTATGTTTAAGTACCTTTCGAAGAACACTACTTTTGAATTCATAGGACGCGACCTTTTAAAACACTTAACTGTACATTTGTTATCAAATAAGCTATGAGAAGTACCTGAAAACTATTCTAGAAATATATATTTCACCCTTATCGGCTACAGGTCGTTTAAATATCTACGAATTATTCGAATCTGGAAATTGAGTCAAAAGTACGGATAGGAGGATTGGTCCTGGTAAGGACAGAAAGATAGTTCAGTTTCACAAGTAAAAATAAAAATAGTCTACGGTATAAGGACTGTTTTTCACGAATTCATGTGTACATAAAGATTATTATAGTAAAGTATGTTTTTTAGATGACTCATTTAACTAGTTGAAGTTCTTGGAACTGGCACCCACGATATTGTTGAAAATGTTGGTTCTCCATACAACTTTCGAAACAACATGTCCCTTCAAAGCCGTTTTTCGGTTTTAGTTTTACCGGAAAATATTATTTTTTACGGAATCTGGTCAAATAACTGGGAAAACGAAAATAAAAAAACGGCTTTTGCTGAACCAAAATTTCGAAAGGGTAGTATGTGCCAATTTCAAGAACTTACAACGATATAAATGAGGTAGCTTTTTTTTTAGGTCAACCCCCCTGTCCAGCAAAAACCGTAGTAGGTATGGAGAACCGTTTTTTTGCATTGAATAACTGACAAAATATTAACCGATGAATTTTTTTTTCGTTTTCCGCGCTATGCCGGTTCACCGGTAATCAGCAAAAAACCGGTAATTTGCCTATTTTTGAGGTAAAAAAGGTGCTCTTTACTCCACCAGATGGTGTCGGGTGTCAAAACAAATATTACCAAAAGTTTCCTCTAGAAAAGTTACCCCGATGGCCATACAAAAATTGTCCTCTGGTACCTACTATGGGTTTTGCTGGAGAGGGGGGGTGACCTAAAAAAAAGCTACCTGAGCCATCAGAAAAAAGAGACCTAAGGTTGTTATAAAGGATGTAGAATATCATTGACAAAACTGTAACTTTAGTTAGGTATTTAAATAAGGTTTACCTTTTTTTTAATGGGCACCCCCCTGAGAAAACCAAACGGTTTTTTGTATCCGATGGCCAATAAAATTTTAACCGTCAATAATTTTTTTCGATTCATGACCTCGACCGGTTGACCGGTAATCAGCAAAAACCGGTAATTCACATATTTTAGAGGTATAAAAAGTGCTCTTTACACCACCAGATGGTGTCAGTTTTCAGAGTTTCCATTAAAAAAAAGTAACCTAAGGTCGTCATTTCGCCGATTGAAAGCTTAATTAATTTAACATAAAAAAGTGCTGAATTTTTTAGTTTCGATAAAATGTTCGAGATATTCACACTCAATTTCGCAGTTAAAAAGCAGCGAGCTGATTATAAACGATACGCAATTAAGGAGGTGGTCTCAGTATTTTTGAAAACATTTGCGACAATTATGATATTTGATCAAATACGTAGGGTCACCTCCTTATGGAGAAAGCTTTAGCTTTGTTAACAAAAATCTATTGTAAAGCTTTGATCGTAAAAGAGAATTTGCGATTTTGATCTGAGTGAGAACTTTCAGAAATGATAGGATAAATGAAGGTCTTTTTATTGATAAAAAACTGGAAAACTTTTTTACTATTTCAACCGAGCTAAATAAATCAAAATGTGGTCAATTATATACAAATTTAAGGAAAATATTAAAATACATATAAGCTGTGCTCTTTTTTTAACGCTGTGTTCGACTTGAAGTTTAAAAAACGGCGGCGGTATATTTCGCATCGAACTTTTTTTCGTTAATTTAAATGGCATAAAAACTGCCATCTGTTTTCTTAAAAAAAATTTGATGCGAAAGATACACCTTCGAAGGCGGCGGTATCGTTCGCATATAGAAGGCATTTGAGCTGTTACGTAAAGTTAGATATAAAAATAAAGCTGATCAATAGTCCGAACTTTTCACATATTAGAAGCGGCTATAAAAACATATAATATGTTTTTTTATTGTCTTGTTATTTCTTTATTTAAACAGCAGCTACCAGTAATAACTCACATAATTGGGACAGCTGGGAACTGGCACATACGATATTTATGAAATTTTGCGCCATAACATATCCTTTCAAGCTAGATGTCACTGCAAAGCCAGTTTTTTCTATTTCAATTTTTTTGGCGAAAAACCTATAATTTTAGGTAAATGCCCGGTTAAAACCGGAAATGAAAAAATCGGCTCTGCAGTGCCACAGTTTAAAAAGTTATATTATGACCCAAAATGTCAATAAGATCGTAAGTCTCAGTTCCGAACTATCTCACCAAGAAATGTGAGGTATCTAAAAAAACCAGACCATATTTGCGAGCTGGAAAATTCAGTTAAAAATAGCTTCGAGTTCATCTGATACCGAAAAATTAAGAATATCTGATCAACTACTGTTAAATTTCTATATAAAACTATACTGTTACCATTTTTGAGGCTATTCATGTATCAGGCTGAAAAAAATTCGGCAGAAGAAAAAAGTGTGATACCAACCGAAGAACAAAAAAGTTGAAATATATTTCACCGAGGTCAAATTTAGCAACAATTGCCAAGTTTTGTCCCCATCAACCCCTGAGTACCCGGATCGGACAGGATTTTCACATTGTTGGATGGAGACGATTTTTTGTTTGTAGACTCCTTTGATTCATGCTTTGTTTTAACTCTGCGGGCCATTCGGAAAAAAGCCTCGCGAACGTTTTCGCCTGATAACGCCGAGCATTCGATGAAATCCACACCGTGCTGCACGGCCAAAAGTTGACCTTCTTCTTCTGTAATGACTCGCTTGTCTTCTTGATCACTCTTAAAATTGGGTTATTTTTTGTTCATAACTTATAGGCGCAAACAATATGAAACTTTCAGAGTAGACACAGAATTAAAAACTGATTATAAAAAATATATGTCACTTTGACAGTACATGACATGTCATGACAGGACCATTTTGTTTTCTGAAAAAAAAAATTATAAAAAAAATGAAAAGACTAGGGATCGAACCCAAAACCGTCATATCCAGAATCTCTAACCATACCCATGAACCAATTGAGCACATGGTTACAAAAACAATTTCCTAATGTTCAATAATTTTGAAATTTGAGGGAGCTCATACAGAATTAAAAAATAATTTATAAAGTTTATGGCTTGGGACCAGTGTTCTACCGGTTTTCCATCCCGGTCTTGTCTCGATCATTTTTTCAATAAATAGTTATGGCTCTCAAAATAATTTTTCACCACAGACAATTTAAAAACACCCGGGATCCCGATCCCGTCCCTGAATTAACGTTGCCTAAATGGCCGTAAAAATGTCAATCCCTACCATGATGCGGGATGTTGATCCCGATGTCGTTTCAGAACACTGCTAGGGACAGTCAGATTCTGATTCGATTTATTTTTAGTTTCCAAATTTCACAAATATTCGTTTTTTGGGTAAATCATCCAAAAAACCGTTTGTTGATATATCCATTATGATGCCCGGGTAACACTAAACACTTATTTGCCTGTTAAAAGAATAGGGAATAAGTTTTTAGTGTTACCCGGGCATCATAATGGATATAATATGATTATATATAATATGATTTCCGCGATACAACCGAATGTCCGATGTTTCGTTAAAAAAAATCCACTTTACTGGTTTATCAGGGTTGAATTCATTGTTATTCTTAATTATGTACCTTGTTTCCCACTAAAAGCTGTTCGACTCCTTCTGCAGCGTGATCTTCAATATTTCTCAGCCAATTTGTTATATTTTCAAACGTCTTTTTTGCTGTGACGTCGTAAACTAAAAGAATGCCCATTGCGCCTCTGTAATACGCAGTTGTAATCGTTCTGAACCTCTCCTGGCCCGCAGTGTCCCAAACTTGTAATTTGATCCGTTTTCCGTCAATTTCTACTGTCTGGATCTTGAAATCGATCCCAATTGTTGAAATGAACGTGGGGTCGAATGAATTTTCAGCGAATCGGAATAATAGACACGTTTTGCCTACGCCGGAATCCCCGATTAATAGCAATTTAAAGAGGTAATCATATGCTTTTTGTGTGGCGATAGATGTAGGCTGAAATATAAGTTGTACTTTATTATAAGATATCGAGTGGTTGACAGTCAACCCTTGGAGCTGATACACTCTGGAAGCAAAACCGAAACATTTTTAAATATTTTCGGAATCACAATTCATTTGAAAACTTTTTATATTGATTCGAAAAAAACGGAGGCGATATCAAGAAACGTTTTTTGCATTCAACTGTCAACTTAAAAAGCTCATTGGACATTTTTTTCTTGTTTTTACCTTTACCGGTTTACTGGTAACGGGCTTCGTATTATATAGGGTACGCAGCGGTAGAACTACAGAGAAAACTGCAGTCGCTGAGAAAAAATCATCAGCCTAACGGGGGTTTTTGACCCAGAAAAACGATTCCGGGGAGAAAAAAAAACGGCCATCTAGTGGTCAGAAAATGAGTTTTTAAAACCCTCTTTTGGAGCACTTACTTCCATTTTTAGCATATAAAACTCAATTTTTTGATTTTCCAGAAGCGAGACCGCTGTCACAAAAAATTTGCTGAATTTATAAAATTAAAATGTAAAAAAAAACAAAATTAGTGAAAACATTTTTCCGTCATTTCAAAGGAAAAAAATTCTCTATATAGGAAAGCTAAGGGATATTGT